>PVLC010025757.1:0-13841 GCA_004027655.1 Graphiurus murinus | reverse complement strand
GCCCGGCTTAGATTTTAGTTTCTTATCCTGGAAAAAAATCTAGAGTGACAAAACTGAAGTGAATGAAGCACAGAGCCTTGGGCTCCCCTCTTGTTCCTCCAGCCCCTCGCCCAAGCCAGCCAGCCTAAACCACTGTGTAAGGTATCTTGAGAAACTGTGTGTGTGTGGCGGGCCGGGGGGGGGGGGTTACTGGGAATTGAACCCAGGAGCATTCTACCCCTGAGCCACACCCCAGCTCTATTTTATTATTATTTTTACGTTGAAAGGGTCTCACTAAGTTGCTGAGGCTGGCCTCTAACCTGCAACCTTCCTGTCTCAGTCTCCCAAGAACTGGGATTACAGGCATGTGCCACCACTCCTGGCTCCCCTTTTTACAGATCTGACATACCACCTTCACCCCAATACATGTACTCACTGAACCCCAGCTTTAAGACAAGTCTCCAGGAAGCCCCCATTCCCAATCACATGCCCTGCCTTAAGGAATCCTGGAGCAGCCACTCTTGTAATCACAGGGGTGGGAGGCTGAGACAGGAGGACTACATATTTGAGGCCATGCTCAGAAACATACCAAGATCCTCAGCATTTTAGCCGAGGATCAAAATAAAAAATAAGTCGGGCGTGGTGGCTTGTGGCACACACTTGCAATCCCAGCATTTGGGAGGCTGAGACCAGAGGATCCAGGTTCGCACCAGCCTCAGCTGCTTAGTGAGGCCCTCCGCAACTTAGTGAGACCCGGTTTCAAAATAAAGAATAAAAAATAGGGCTGGGGGTATAGCTCGGAGGTAGAATGCCCCCAGGTTCCATCCCCAGTACCGCAAATAAATAAATAAATAGGGGGGGGAGGCTATAGTTTAGAGTTAGAATGCCCTTGAGTTCAATCCCCAGTACCAAAAAAATATGTACCAAGCGTGATGGCATACGCTTGTAATCCTAGTACTTGGGAGGTTGAGACTAGAGGATCGGGGTTCTCGGCCAGCCTCAGCTACTTAGTGAGGCCCTCTGCAACTTAGTGAGACCCTGTTTCAAAATAAAGAATAAAAAATAGGACTGGGGCTATAGCTCGGAGGTAGAATGCACCTGGGTTCAATCCCCAGTACTGCAATATATATATGTATATATATATATATATATATATATATAATTTTTTTTAAACTGGGTGTGGTGTGCATGTCTGTAATCCTAGTACTTGAGAGGCTGAGACAGAATGATTCCAAGTTCAAGGACAGCCTCAGCAATGTAGTGCAACTACCAACAATTTAGTGAGACTCTGTCCTAAATAAAAAATAAAATAGGGCTAGGGATGTAGCTTGGAGGTAGAATGGGGTGGGTTAAATCCCAAGTGCCACTAAATTTTTTTCTTCTTGCAAGCATGTGCTACCACGCCCGGCTCATGCCATTTTCTCAACCAGAAAAATCCCCACTTATGCCACTTATCGGCAAACACCTATAAACCCAGTACTTGAGAGGCTGAGACAGAAGGGCCACAAGTTCAAGAACAGCCTCAGCAATTTCAAAATAAAATGTAAAGGCAGGCATGGTGCCACACATTTGTAATCTCAGTACTTGGAGGCTGAGCCAGGAGGATCATAGATTCAAGGACAGCCTCATCAAGTAGTGAGACTCTCAACAACCGATTAAGACCATGTTTCTAAATAAAGAGAAAATAAAATAGGTCTGGGGGTGTAGCTTGGAGGTAGAATGCTAAATCCAATCCCCAGTTTCAAAAATATTTTTGTCTTTTTGGTTGTTTCCCCCCCCTCTCCCCCCAGTACTGGGGACTGAGCCCAGGGGCATTCTATATACCCCAGTCCTATTTTTATCCTTTTTTTGCGGTACCGGGGATTGAACTCAGGGGCATTCTACCTCCGAGCTATACTCCCAGCCCCATTTTTTATTCTTTATTTTGAAACTGAGTCTCACTAAGTTGCGGAGTGCCTCACTAGGTTCTTTTATTTTTTGAAACAGGGTCTCATTAAGTTGCAGAGTGCCTCAGTAAGTAGCTGAGGCTGGCCTCAAACCCGGATCCTCCGGTCTCAGCCTCCCAAATGCTGGGATTACAAGCATGCACTGCCATGCCCGGCTGGCTCTTTTAATATACAATTTTTTATATAAACAGAAGCCAGATGTGTGGCACACGCCTGCAATCCCAGTACTTAGGAGGCTGAGATAGGAAGATCACAGTTCGGGGATAGCCTGAGCAAGTAGTGACTCATCAACCTAGCAAGACCCTGTTTCCAATTAAGAAATAAAATCAGACTGAGGGTGAAACTTGAAGGTTGAATGCCTCTGGGTTCAATCCTCAGTATCATAAAAAAAAAAAAACAGAGCAGGTAGTTCAGAGGTAGAATGCCCCTGGGTTCAATCCCTAGTACAGAAAGAATCCCCATTTAGCTGGTAAGTTTAGAGACGGGAAGGGGAGAGGGAGGATCCCCATTTAGCTGGTTTAAGTTTAGCTTGGATGTGATCAGAGAGGACCTGTGTGTGACGTGGTGTATGTGGCAGGGTACTGGGGATTGAACCCAGGGTCATTCTACCTCAGAGCTACACTCCCAGCCTTTTTTGGTTTTGAAACAGGGTCTCACTAGGTTGTTGAGTCTTGCTTAGCTGCTGAGCGAGGTCTCAAACCTGCAATCCTGTCTCAGCCTCCCAAGCACTGGGCTCACAGGCATGTGTCACACTGCCCAGCTGTGACCATTTTAAAGGCTGAGGCAGGCATAAAGCCAGGCATGGTGGCGCACACTGTAATCCCAGTACTTGGGAGGTTGAGACAGGAGGGTCACAGGTTCACAGCCAGCCTTAGCAATTTAGTGAGGCCCTCCGCAACTTAGACCGTTTCAAAATAAAAATAGGGCTGGGGGTGTAGCTCGGAGGTAGAATGCCCCAGGTTTACCACACACACATATAAAAACCAGAAAGGCTGAGGCATGACATATGACCCAATTGTGAACAGCAGGCTGAGCCCGTGTATAAACCTCTCAAGATGAGGTACCAAAGGGCTACTCCATGGTCAAAGCTAGGTGAAGAAACACTTCTCTTTAGGGGCACCCTAACACGTGGCATAACCTACACCGGCAGCTCCCCATTCAAGACATGGAGAAAGGCCCATGAGCCTTGTGGAAAATTCAACCTCAGCAAAAACACCTTCAAAGACCACCAAACCCAAGTGTGAGGCCCACTACCTCGACCTGTTGTGTCTATTCCATGGTCAGCTAGCTCTCAAGCTTCTCTGGGAACCCAGAAGGCAAGTGAGGAAAGGCGGGCACTGCCCACAGCCACTCGTTTCCAGGCTCAGGAGACAGACGCCCCAGCTGCAGGCTCTGGAGCCAGAGCCCTGGGTTCAAATCTCATTTGTGCTTTTCCTAACCTGTGAATGGAGTCATGGCACTGCCTGTTAATCCCTTGGGACAAAAGGCTCCATCCTCCATGGGTTCCTGTACTCAACCATCCAACATGTCTTACAGATTGGGTAGTCACCAGCTGAGAACTCTGGGACTGCAGTAAGGCCTTGACCCCCTTAGTGGCACTCTAACACATACATCCTGGGGACAACAGGTCTTCCATAGGGATGTTCTTTCTGCACCAGAGTACCCAAAGGGAATGGAGACCATCCCCTCAGCAATTATGAAAAGGAACCATTTTCTCCTAAATGGGTTTCCCAAGTGGCCCCTGTAGGCTGCAAAAGCTTGAGTGAAACCTAATCCTCTTGTGTGCTCAAGGACTGTGTGACCTAATCTGAGTACTTACTGGGTTACCTGACCAGTTCAGCACAGGTGGAACCCAGGCTTTTCCCCACCCCTCCAGGGGCTCACAAGGCTTAGCTCCCCAGCACCCCAACCAGCTTAATACTGGACAGTTCAGTCTACACCTGGCCCAGCACACTTGCTGTAGAGCTATGGCACTCTAGCAGGGAGAAATCCCAGTCCAGGAAAAGTACTTTGTCAAAATGCCCTCTGGTCCCATCTGTGGAAGATTAGAAAGGGGTCACTTTCCAGTCAAGAACCACACAGCAGGCCAACACTGTTACTTTAGCTACAAAATAATTTATTACAACACAGCTTCAGCACAACACCTATGTACAAGCAAGCACGCTCCTGACTACCCTACTAGGGGACCTTCTTCTTCCCCCTTGCCTTTCGGACCTCTTCTATCAGATCTTTCAGATACTGGATCTCCTTGGCCAGAGAATCTGCCTTTTCTTTCAGAGCCTCGTTCTTCTTTTCTAGCTCTTTACACTCGCCAGTGAGGGCCTCCTGTTCTGCCCTCTTCTTTTGGCGGTACCTGGTGGCAGCTGTTTTGTTTTGCTCCATTTTTTTTAGTTTCTTATCCAGTTTCTCACCCTTTACTTTTGCTGCTACAATCCTCTCCCCAGGAGGGTCATAAGGTTTGGGGCGGGCAGAGCCACAGGGGACACCTGGAGATGGCAGGCTCTGATTAGGAGAGCCACCGGAGGTAGAGGGGCTATACTGGGGAGAGCCCAGGTAGGACTCAGGACTCATACAGATGCCACTGTCATTATCTGAGGGGGTATCTTCCTCCTTTACACACAGAGGAATCATGGTAACATAAGCATTGGAGTCAGGTTTCTTATCTCCTTCAGAGATGTCCACTTCACTGCCTAGCTCTAAGCTGAAGGAATGGTCTGGAGTGGAGGACAGAACCCCTGGGGAAAGGGGAAAAGGTTGCAAGAAGGTGAAGGGGGCAACCTGGTCGGCTTTTGTTAAACTTTCTGGAAGATGGCCAATTGGGTTCACTATCTGGGGGGGCTCCTTATTAGTCTCCTGGACTAGGGGGACAAAGAGATCACATGTGTCATCTAATGTGGCCAAAAGCTCATCTGGCATGGTTTCCAGGTCATCTATACCCAACAGAGCATCAAAGTCAAACTCCTTCAGGTCCATTTTCTCCAACATCCAATCTGTCCCGGAGAAAGCATCCTCTGCAAAAGAGTGATGGAGCCAGTGAGTCACATACACCCGACAGTGAGCCCTCAGCCCAGCCCCCGCACGGACAGACGAAGGTGGCACACTGACCCTTGCCGGTGTCCGAGGCATTGACCAACCCATCCACAGCCAGCCATTCGGAGGAGCCCGCCTTAGCCTTGTCGCCGGAGAACCCATGAGGTTTGAAGTGCTTGGCCACCTCCAGGTAGTCATCTAAGAGACCTAGGCTTTCTTCAGCCCCCAAACCCGACTGGTCGAAGGGGGACGTCAAGCCCCCCACCAACACCTCGGTGCTCAGGAAGCTCATCTCGGTCATGTGGGGCTTTGCTGGAATCGAGGAATGTGCTTAAGCTTAATTCGAAGGTGTCTTTGTCGGTTACAGCAACGCTGCTGCTGGATGCCGTGAAAAGCCTGAATGAGAATTGGAATACAAACCTCAGAGAGCCGGCCTAAAAATTTTATCGTCAGTTTTATCTTTCTTACCGAGAGACAGAAGAGCCAACTCGAAAACCTTAGTTGTGGAGAACCAGGAACACGTGGCCGCAGAGCCATTGTGTCAACCTCCCGTGCCTCCGGCTCAGGTTGCACAAAATGGACGCCCGCCGAGGCTCGGTCATTCCAAAACCGGCCACGCAGAGGAAGGCGCTCGTCCTCACGACCAAATACGGCCAGAGCCGCGGCGCCGCGCCCCGCCCCGTGACTCACGCCCCGCCGCCATCTTGGCCCTGCCACGTCTGCGGGGCGACAGCTGCGACCCCCGCGGGCTGGGGAGCGCCGCAGACCCCGGGGAAGACGCCCTCGGCGGGGCCGCGCCCCTCCCTGGCCCGGAAGCGCCGGCGCCGCGGAGACGCCCACAAGGTCTGGCGTCCTGGGCGCTCGTAAAACCGCTTCCCCCTGGGCCGCGCCCAGCCAAGCCGAAAGGTCCCACCGACGCGGGGCGCGCAGGGCTGCCCGGCCCAGTACTCACGCCATGGCTTAAGCCGCTGGGGGTTGCCGCTGCAGAGCCTGGTGCTGCTGCCGCCGCTGCAAAGGCCAACGCTGCCGCAGGCACTGCTGCCTCTAATACGCCATGGTGGCCGCGCACCCTGCGGGAGGGGAGGAGGGAAAGCTCGAGCTCGAACGAAACTACATCTAGAGGAAGACAGAATAAAAATGGCCGCGGCGTACCGACGGAGGGCCTTTTATAAACTCGGAACTGTGACACGCACGAAGTATCCATCCGCCGGGGTCACGTGACCATCGTCGATGGCCCAGTAGTTCGTATCTTTCCCATGAATCCACCGGCTCCAGTTTTCAAACTCTATGACCGGAGATTAGCTATGACGGAAGAATTTATTTTCAATGACTAAAGAAAGGAAAACGGCGCACTACTTTACAAGATGCCAACGACCGAAGAGTCACGTTTCACTCAGGGCCGCCGAGCGCGGAGGGATCTCTCAGACACGCCTCGCTTCCGGTTTCGGCTCAGAGGGCGGGGAAAGTCTTTCATCCTAAGGAAGCTTTTCATTGTCAAGCCTAAGGCCTCCCGGTTGTCGCGCGAGATGCTGGCGGAGGAGCGCGCGTCGTGTTGATTGGCCCAGGCATGGTGAGTCATGTATACTTTGAATTCCTATTGGCTCTGGGCCTGAGGTGGGCGGGCTGTTGGGAGAGGGGGCCCAGGGTCTGCGCGGGAAGAGGCGGGACAGCCAGTGCGGTTCCCGCCACCGAGTCGTGTTTGGTGTCTCTGGTTGGTTCCCGCCCCGCAAGTGTGGCTCCTTCAGTCCTACTGACTGGCGGCTCCCACCCCAGGCCGCTTCGGTGCAGCACGCCCCAAATAGTGGCCTCGTCCGGACTACTGGAGAGCCCTCCTCCCGCCCTTGGAGAAGGTCGAAACTAGCGACCTGAGCTTCCAGCAATTCCCTCCACTGCCACCGGGTGCTCTCCTTTCTGAACGGATGGGGCTAATTTCTGACCCGCCCCGGAAGTTAACTGTCCAAGCCTTTATTTTCCAGAGCCAGCCTGCGGAGGGCGGCGGACTTTGTCCCCGAGAGGCTTGGGAACCACAGCTGGAGAGGGGACTGGGACAGCGCTCGTGTTGCAAAGTCACCGGGTCCCTACCAGCCCACCTTCAGAAGCCATCTCTGCGTCCTCCCTCTGAACCCTGTAGAGTCAGGAAAGATGCATGATTTTATCACCTAATCTATTCTCACATTCCCCACTCTGCTAAAATACGTTTGCTATTCTACTAAAGTATGCTATCACAGGGACGTCTTTTGGTCCAATTCCCCTAAGAACAAGGTGTTATTCAAGCGGCATCTCTCACTCTAGGTGGTTTTGATTAACTCCCAATTCTGTTAACTTCCAGACATAACCAGCTTCCCAACAAATTCTGATGGCCTTTGGAGGAGAGAAGCTTGAGAACCTATCTCCAATCATTGTTTGCTGAGGGTCACCTCTCCATAAGGAAAACTCCCCCTCTCCATAGTCAGGTCCTGTAAGGTTGAACCCTGTTGTTGCCAGTTAAGTGCACCGTGCAAGTATCACTTACAGGGCCAGCTGTCACTTATTAGCTGGGAAATTGGCCAAGTGACTTATCTTCTCTGACCCCGTTTCCTCTTCTGCAAGGTGAGACTAATGCATATCATTGTCCTGTAAATGAAGTGAGATCCTATATGTGAAGCACTTAACACAGTGTGTGGTTCCCAAGCACTCAATACATGGTTGCTGTTGTTCCTATTATTAGAACTCAGGTCTTCCCACCCAGACCTCCCAATCCCCACGCCCTTCTCCCTATGACATCATTCTGCTTCCTCAGAAGATACTAGTATTTACTGACATGAAACCAGCAACTATAACACAACAGGAAGCATACTGGATGCTGGAATAAAAGTGGTTTCTTTCCCCCAAGGATATCGTGAGTGGTGAGACATACAGAAGCTGTTCAGTCTTTCCTGGTAAAGGCATTAAGAATCCTGAGTCATCATCCTTGTCGTTCAAAAGAGTAAGGACCCAAGGGGCATGTCCTCCTTTTGCTCACAGAGAGGCTGGCTCCTGTCAAGTGACCATGCATTTGGTTGAGAATTAAAGAAACACTGCCCCCGTGTCGACATTGCAGAGGTCATGGAAGAGGAGTCTGATGGTAGCTTGTCCCACCTGTTCTATGATGGAGACCCGAGTCAAACATTTTAAAGTTTCTCTTAAATGAAAACGGAGTCAGGTGTGGTGGTGCACGTTTGTAATCCCAGCACTTGAGAGGCTGAGTCAAGACTGCAAGTTCGCAGCCAGCCTCAGCTCCTTAATGACGGCATGTGCAACTTAGTGAGACCCTGTTTCAAAATAAACAGTAAAAAACAAGGCTGAGGGTGTAGCTCAGAGGTAGAATGCCCCTGGATTCAATCCCCAGAACCACAAAAAGAAAATGAAGACCCAGCACTCCTATAGGAAAATATTCCAAACCACACACAAAAGTCAATGTTGTTAGAAAGATTTTTATTTTCTTCTTCCCATGTTGTGGGAAGATACTGTGTTCCCCAGTTTAATTTCCTCCCTCAAGGAGAAAAAGGGTAGCAGTTCTCTGGGTTTCAGGGGTAAGCTGCTCCTATATGGTCCTAGCCAAGAAAGGACACCAATTCCAAATATATGAGCTAACACATCAGCCACCACTGAAGGGCAGGCAAGTGACCGGAAGGCAAGTTGTGGATTTGGCCTTAGGGACCAAGAATTTAAAGACTACAAGGTGATCAAAATGAAAAGGTAAACTACACCCAGTATGCAAATGACCAGAACCCATATCTCTGGTATTTTGGCCACTTTATAATAGTGTCTAAAAAGGCTACAGCCTCCAAGCCTAGGACAGGAGTCTTCTCTAGTCCTAGGTGTCTCTTCACATTCTCCTTGGCCTTGAGCTTCAGACAAAAGGACGAAGTTTTGGCAAATCTTTTAAGAGTGAAAGTTCTCACCAAATCAGTCCCAAGGAAGGTGCACCATGGCAGAGGGCTCTGGACACATGGAGGGATCCCTCCTTACAGAACGCCCCACATACCCCAGATCTCTCCAGAGCCTGAAGCTGACTCACCTGAACCATTGAGCTCTTGAGTGGAGAACAAGGAAGCAAAATCAGCTCATCTGGAATGTGAACAGGTAGACAGCCCAGAGCCGAGACCCAGGAGCCAGTAGGTCTCCAACAGATTTTCCAAACATGAGCTTCATCATTTCTTTATTTTTAAAAAGTCATAATTGAGCATAAAAAGAAAAAAACTGCTGTCCTGAACTCATTTTTTAGAAAGGGGCAACAGGGAAGAACCAGAATACACTTAGAATGTGTTATGTTTTCAGGATAAGGATGAATGTATTTTTAGGCATCAAACTAAGTATGTGGTTTGCTAATCTGGATGGCACCAAAAGGATCTCCAGACAAGGAGGAGCAGTGGCTATTCCTACAGGCAAAAGTGGGAGTTACAAAATAACAAATAGTTAAACCCAGCCACGCCTGTAATCCCAGTACTTGGGAGGCTGAGACAGGAGGAACACAGGTTCGAAGCCAGCCTCAGCTACCTAGTGAGACCCTCTGCAACTTAGTGAGACCCTGTTTCAAAAAATAAAGAATAAAAAATAGGCCTGGAGTATAGCTCGGAGGTAGAATGCCCCTGGGTTCAATCCCCCATTCTGCAAAAAATAAAAATAAAAAGTGGGAGTCACTAAAAAGATAAAGGCAGAGTGGTGGAACAGCCACTGCATCCTTCTCCTAAGATTAAAAGAAGCGGGGCGGGGGGCCACAAAACAGTACCCTCTTCCATCCAAGCATCTCAGAGCACTTGGCTGGCTTCCGTATTTACAATGATCAAAATGGCAGCAAGGACAGCCTGCCCAGGCAGGCAGTAGACTGACCAGGACCAGGGCCCAGTTCCCACTGCCTCTAGTTTTGAGAACTTATAAAAGGTTCTTGATTGTAAGATGGCAAATTATGGTTTTGTGAAGCATAGTTAGAAGAGATGGGAAATTAACTCATTTCCCTTCCTAAATTCAGTTGTGCTTGACTTTAATAATTTGAGACTCTAAAATCATGAGGGTCTTTAAAATTTTTCTTTTTAGCTCTTTCCAATATTTTTTATGTAATTTGGTCAGAGATGACAGCTTAAGAAAAATTTGTTTTATAATACTCATGGCAGAGAAACCAAGTCCTTTATCTCAACAAAGAATAGTCTGCTTCTGCTATCAGCCATCCTCTCCAATGGACACCGGCCGGGTGATCGATTACCAAGCTGCCAGTTAGGCGCACAGATGTTTTAACCTCCCATTTGATTCTGACAAACAGCCAGGGGCCTTGCCTCTCAAAGTTCTTCGCTTTATCTTTTCTATCCTCTCAATTCCTTATGCAAAGTAACTGAACCACCTTGAAGAGTCCTTGTATATATGGGAAAAGAGGCAAAAAGGACTCTAAATATAGTCAGGGTTACCCTACTTCTCAACCTCCTAATCTATGATAAAAAGGGGGCAGGCATCTCTCTCTACTCTAAACTCAAGATTACTGAAGTGTCAGTGCTATTTAAGGAGTTATTTCATGTCACTGTCCTTGGGAAGGAACAAGACAGCTGCAGTGCTTCCCCAGAATCCACTGATGGAGAGGTAGTAAGATAGACAAAATGAAGATTTGATGGGAAACTAAATACTGGATGGGCAGATCAGAAAACAACTATCAGCCTCTTGCTACAAACGGGGAAAAAACCACAAAACAAGAAGACACACTGACATGGTATATTAAATACTCCCCACCCTCAGGATACATTTACATTGCCATAAATAGTGCAATTTTAGCAGCCGGAAATAAGAAGGAATGTGGGAAATGCCCATCTCCCTCTCCTGCATGTTTTATTTGTGTGCTCTCTTCCTAGGTAGTACCTATCGGTCCAGGCGCCAGGTGAGAGACAGGACAAGGGGAGAAGGCTGTGCGCGTCCACTTGCCCTTCGGCCTCTGGAGGTGTCGGGAGCTCAGCACTCGCCCCTCTGCCGTGCTGTGGCAGACGCTGGGGAGAAGGGCTGTCCGCGGGGCCTGTTCTTGCTCTAAGGCAACATCCTAGTAAGGCGGGGCCTGCTGGGGAGAAAACACAGTCACCAAGCCCCAACTGGTGGCCGGTTTTCCAGCTGACACTGAGCCTCCTGTCCACCTCCCACAGCCTCTTCTGCGAAGGCTGTGTTCCTGCACGGCCTTGTCCTATTGGCAACAGAGAAGGCAAGGGATAAAAACTGCTGCTCTTGCAGCCCATCCCTTCCTTGCCTGCCTGACTCCCACAGCCACTGAGAAGACGGTGGGCATGCAGGCTCTGCACTAGGCCCTCTGAGTCCACCCTGTCCCCAGTGCTTTCACTGATGGCCACTAAGAAATACAATTTCCAAATAACTCTGCACCGGGTTTATCCTCTGTGGGTGGATAACAGTGTCCCTAGGAGAGATGTTCTCAGCACTTATGAATATGACTTGGTTAAGGGTGGGGGGAATGAGTTTATTTTCTAGGAACCAAGGACAAAAGCCTGCACTTCTGCCAGCCTCACCCCCAGAAACCCTAAATACTGTCTCAATGCTCACTCTGCAGAGTTCAGCTTGCAAACAGACAATCAGAGCTCTTCTGTGACATTCAACTGAAAGGCAACATCTTGATTAGGCAGATACAGCTCCAGAGACAAAAGCAAAACAGAAGGCTTGAGCAAGAGAGGAAAAGATAGAAAAGACACTGAACAGGAAGAGGCAAAAGGGCAGGGCAGACAAAAGCAGGAACCCTGAGCCAAAATGCAAAACTCGAAGTGGTCTCAACAGCTCAGGCCAGCATTCCACCTTCTCAATTCATTCCCAAAGATCACTCTGGAGCAAGGCAGTAGGGAGCAGCACAGTGTTTGGTA
This sequence comes from Graphiurus murinus, assembly GCA_004027655.1. Classification (NCBI taxonomy): domain Eukaryota; kingdom Metazoa; phylum Chordata; class Mammalia; order Rodentia; family Gliridae; genus Graphiurus; species Graphiurus murinus. The sequence continues at coordinate 2,029 of PVLC010025757.1, read as the reverse complement.
ACAAAAATAGAAAGGGTTGGACGAGAAAATCGGAGACCAAAGAGAGGTCATTCTAATCAGCATGACGTGACCAGGAAGATGACAGGCAAGACAGCAGGCACCTAGGGACCCTGTGATGCACCAACTACGTAGAGCCAAGTGTTTCTAACGGAGAATCTGGTGCCAACCGCCCGACACCCACTCTGGCCTTCACCTGCCCTATGTCTGCAGCAGCACCTCTGGCTCAGACAATGAGCAATAAAGAGTGTATCCCAACTCGTCTATTTCTTCAGGGGTGAGCTCTGCAAATAAGTTCACCTTGGGGTTTAGGGCACTAGGCAGGACTCCGGCCTCTAAGTAGCTGATGAGTCCCCTCAGGGCCTGTAGGAAACGATCAGCCAGCACATCTGGAGACCAGTCAGCCTCCTCCTGGGCCAAGTGGAGGATGACGTTGGTTAGCTGGCTGGCAGTGAGGTGGCCCAGAGCTGGCGTCGATTTGCATATGGCCTTGAGGATCTTGAGGCACAGAGATCGGCAGCCCAAGTCGGCCTGGTCCAAAGCTCGAAGACGTGCCGTCTCAGCAGGACGCAGGCTCAGCCGCCACAGGTTGTCATACTGAGCTAGCCGGTGTGGTCTGGCCACCAAGACAGTGTCACCAAGGGTCACTGATGGCAGGAAGTCAATGACAAGATGTTTGTCCCGCTCATACTGCACTTCTAGTGTCAGGGCCTCTGGGGGAGGTGCTGGTCGGATCACATAGTCGAGGAGGGACCCTATAGCCGGCCAATTGATGGAGCCAGCCACTACCTTCTCAAAGGTGTCTGCCACTGTCTTTGGGGAGAGGTAGCCTCCTACTACACAACGGTCCCAGTAACTGCTACCACGAGGAAAGTACTCTGGGTTCTCACGACGAACCAGGAAGAAGCCAGGGACGTTCATGATGGTGTCCTCGCCAGGGATGCACGACCACAGGTTCTGCTCTAGCACGAGGGGCACGATGAGCTGGATGTGGTCAGCTGTCACCACCTGTCAGAGCAGAATTAAAAGGTTTTGAGTTTACTCAAGAGACATGCTTCCCCACACACAGGCCCTTTCATCTCACACTCCCCAAAAAGACTGGAAGCTAAAGCTAGGCACTGTACCCTTGTAATCCCAACCTGGAGGCTAAGATAGGAGAATTGTAGGTTCAAAGCCAGCCTCGGCAACTTAGTGAGACCCTTTTCTTTTTCCTTCGGTACTGGGGATGGAACCTGGGGGCATTCTACCTCCGATCTACAGCCCCAGAGCTACAGCCCCAGTCCTATTTTTTTTTTTTTTTTAATTCTTTATTTGTTTTTTTTGTTTTTTTTTTTTTGCGGTACTGGGGGTTGAACTCAGGGGCATTCTACCTCCGAGCTACACCCCCAGCCCTATTTTTTATTCTTTATTTTGAAACCGAGTCTCACTAAGTTGCAGAGTGCCTCACTAAGTAGCTGAGGCTGGCCGCGAACCCGGATCCTCTGGTCTCAGCCTCCCGAATGCTGGGATTACAAGCGTGTGCCACCATGCCCGGCTTAATTCTTTATTTGGAAACAGGGTCTCACTAAGTTGCAGAGGGCTTCACTAATCAGCTGAGGCTGGCTTCGAACCCGGATGCTCCACCAAGCCCAGCCAAGACCCTTTTTCAAAATAAAAAATAAGCCAGAGCCAGGGGTGGTGGAGCACGCTTGTAATCCCAGTACTTGGGAGGCTTGAGACTGGAGGCTCCAGTTTCGTGGCCACCCTCAGCTACTTAGTGAGGCGCTCCCTCCACAACTTAGTGAGACCCTGTTTCAAAATAAAGAATAAAAAATACAGCCGGGCGTGGTGGCGCACGCTTGTAATCCCAGCATTTGGGAGGCTGAGACTGGAGGATCCAGGTTCAAGGCCAGCCTCAGCTAACTAGTGAGGCACTCCGCAACTTAGTGAGACCCTGTTTCAAAATAAAGAATAAAAAATAGGGCTGGGGGTGTAGTTCAGAGGTAGAATGCCCCTGGGTTCCATCCCCAGTACCGGAAAAAAAAAAAAAAAA
>PVLC010025756.1:0-23349 GCA_004027655.1 Graphiurus murinus | reverse complement strand
ATTGAGCTGCTATAAACATAGATACGCATGCATCGGTCTGATAATTTGGTTTCCATTCTGGTGGGTATATACCCAGTAGTGGTATTGCTGGGTCATATGGTAGGTTCACTCCCATTCGTCTGAGGATCCTCCATACTGTTTTCCACAGTGGTTGCACAAGTTTGCAATCCCACCAACAATGTATTAGGGTTCCCACTTCCCTTTATTGGGTTATTTGTTATTTTATTGCTAAGTATTCTAAGTTATTTTTTATATTCTAAATATTAGTCTTCTATTAGAGGAGTAACTGGCAAGGATCTCCTCCCATTCTATAGGCTCTCTCTTTAGAGTTTTGATGGTTTCCTTTGATGAGCAGAATTTTTTTTAGTTTAATGTCTTACTATTTATTTATTCTTATTTTGATTTTTTGAACTTTGAGAATCTTCTTGAGGAAGTTTCTACTTGTGTCTATCTATTGTAGTGTTGGGCTTATGCCTTCTTCTAGTAGTGTCAAAGTCTCTGATCTGATTTCCAGGTCTTTAATCGATCTCACGTTGACTCTTATGCAAGGTGAGAGGTAGGTATTTAATTCCATCTTTATACAAATGGATAATGAGATTTCCCAATACTGTTTGTTCAAAAGGCTGCCTTTTCTCCAATGTATGTGTTTGGCACCATTTTAAAAAATAAATTGGCTGTAGGTGTGTGGATTGGTTTCTGAATCTTCTGTTTTATTCCATTAGTCTATGTGTCTGTTTTTGTGCCAATATGATGCTGTTTTATTATTATAGCTCTGTAATAAATTTGAAGTTAGGAACTGTGATGTCTCCTGCATGGTTCTTATTACTAAAAATTGGTTTTGCTATTTTGGGTCTTTTGTTACTCCATATGAAATTTAGGACTGAGTTTTCTAGGTCTATGTAGGATGACATTGACATTTAATAGAGATTGTATTGGCCCTGTAGCTCAGATTTATTCCTTGGTAATATATACATATCCATGTTTATCTCAGCACAATTCACAATAGCCACATTATGGAACTAACCTAGGTTTCCATCAAGAGATGAATAGATTATAAAACTATGGGATATACACATGATAGAATACTACTCAGCAATAAAGAAAAAACAAAATTATGTCATTTGCAGGAAAACAGATGGGCCTGGAGAAATTTGTTAAGTGATATTATCTAGTCATATAAAATGAAGCATCATATGTTTTCTCTCATATGCAGAAACTGTGGAGTAATCAAGATACCAGGGGGACTTCAGATAATTGAGAACTTCAGTGGGGCCAAGGAGATGGTCTAGGGGAAGGAAGTGGGGGTAGAGGAAGGGTTAGTGAGTAAATGAGAATAACAACACCAGTCTCAATATTCTGTATGGGGAAAGGTGAGAATGGGGTGGGAGCCAGGGGAAAAGCCCACCAAGTGCTGTGTGCATGCATGCCACTATCACTGTAAAATACACTATGATGTGAGACTATAATGCACCAGTAAAAGTATTTTAAAAAGACTCTAATTTATATTTCAGTCCTATGTTTCTACTAGACCTCAATGGTCCATTGAACATATCTGGCACAAGGATGTCTCTTAGGTAATAGCAAATGAACTCCTAATTTGTTCACAGAAACCTTTCATCTATATTTTCTCTATCTTAATGAATGATAATTCCAGTGATTTTTTTGTTTGTTTGTTTAGAATTTGAATCTAAAATATGAGAGAATCCTTGACTCTTTTGGTTATGATCAACACTATTATCTTCAGTTAATCCTGTCCTCTCTGCCTTCTGGATTCATGAACAGTTCAACCATTACCCATCATCCTCAGTATTTTCAAATTGTTTTAGCCTCATTTGTCTTATACATGTAAAATTTCAATGATTTTTAATTAGTCACACACATTCATGCAATAATCAGATAAATAATTTGAAATCTTAAATTAGATCTTGTCAAAATTTTCCCATGTCTTCCCTTCTTCTTGTAGTAAAATGTATGTTTTTTAAAGTATATAGGTATTTTCTGCATGTCAATTGATTCCAAGGCCTGAGATGCATAAGATTTCTACTGTGATTGATTAGCCAAGAAAATGATGCTTCATAGTTTCCAACAGTTCTGAGGAGTTAATGACAAAACACTGGGAGAGAAAAATAAAATAAAGATTGTATACATGTAATTTTAAAGGGTATTCCAATCATAAAAGAGAAAAAAATAAGTAGATAGGAATTTTAGCAACCTCTGTCAGATACCTTTTTTATGTGATTTCAAAGAAGAAAATGTAAACATATCTGGAATCAGTATATCATTCTTCCTAATGTTTTTGCCTGTCTCCCTGGTTCCCACAGGAGATAATGTTTCTAGTGCTTAGTACTATTAGTTGTTTATATGAATTAATTTTATTTAGAACATGATCACATTTTCTCAAACTACTAAAGTAATCATCAAAATATCACACAAATAAGCTTTTGACTACTTATCGAAAGACGAAAATATACTTTTATTCTATCACAAAAAGGTCAACAGAGCTATATGGAAGCTACAGAGAAAATTTTCAGGTGTATTGAAGAACTGAAATTGATAACATTGCTTTGAATCATTTGTAGAAGTTCAGCAAAAATTTAACGTTAGCAAGATGACATTTCATATGAGGAAAATATTCAAATTTGCAAACATTGGAAGACAATACCTGCTTATATTTAGTAGTACTGATTACTTTTATGCTGTGAAGTTACACTAAAAAATATATACTCATGTTAGTCCTAGTTGAAATAGACTTTCCAGTATCAATTTCGCTATTAGATAATATCTGTTAGCACTGTGATGAAGTCATGGGTCATAATGCAAATGAAGCCTAAATAAACATCCAAATTTTTATCAGGAATATCTCTTCCATTTGTTGTTTATATATTTGTATACACATTTCCTAAATATCCAAGAAACACTGCATGTAGACATGCATTATGTGAGACTATTGTGTATAACCACTTATGGTTTCCAAATGCTTTGGTTGTGAACTAATTCAGAATACAGGAATTCAAAGTAAGCACATTATATTGCTATTTCACTGCACAATGGATTAATTATCCTTTCATTGACCCTATTTATAACAGCATTAGGGGGGATGAAATATTTTGAAAAAAAAAAAGACTGTCCTGATGAAGGCGATCATGTCAGTATTTAATTTCTGTGGGTGGTAAAAGTTGTGCCCAAGTAAAACAATAATCCAGCTCCTTAAATATCTTAAATATATTGTACCCTTGATTACTAAGCCCTGTAAACTGGTTCGTATTTAATTAAGGCAGACTCAGCAGAAGCACATTCTTTTTAACAGCATGCACTTTTTAAAACTTTTGTGCTCCATATTATTTTAAATGAAAGCTGTTATAATTAATACCAATGTGTTTTGGGGTTCTTAAAGTACTTTAACATAAAGCACTTCATTGGTGCTGAAAGCAAAGCCGTGTCTGCCACCTATTGTCAGGATAACTTCTTTAAAAATTACTCCAAACAGAAGTTTTCTAATGGAATAATCTTAAAGGTTATGTTAGTGCACAATACAAGGCACACTGACTGATTATCTTCACTGATAATAGTTTAAATAATCTAGGAAATGAGACTCTTATCATATTTTAGTCAGTAATTTATAATTTCTACATTTATTTCCATGTTTATTCTTGTTTACCTTGCATTCATTAGTCAGAAGATTCACAAGATGGGAATGGGATAGACATTTCTAAGAATGATGCCCTCTAACTTTGGAAAGTACCAACCTGCAGAATCAAATCTAGAAAGTTTGCTTAGTATTTTGCAACTAGTGGGACAGAAGTTTGTTTTAATTATTCCATAACATCATTGTGAGCCCATCCACTTTTCATTTTCCTGGCCTATTACTGTTAAGATTACATCCTCTTATGATTATTGAGGAAGATCTAAGTATTTCACTATTTTTTTACAATGGCCAATATAGAAAAAACAACGAGATGATGCAAGTTAGTTTTTCTACTATGTTTCACCCTTAAAGTAATTATTTTTTGCTGAAGTGCAGGGTTTGTTGCACATCTCATTGGCCATATACATTTTCATATACATTTTGTAGCCTAATAATTGATAAAAGGGAATTTGACTACAATTGCATTAGTCTGCCTTCTGCCACTGTGATAAAATACCATGGAAAATCATCTTACAGGAATAAAGATTTATGTTCGCTTCCTGTTTCAGTCCATGGTCAGTTTGATCCATTGTTTCTAGTCCTGTGAAGATGAGTGTGATGGAACAAAGCTGCTTACCTCATTGCAAAAAGTAAGCAAGAGAGAGAGGGCAGGGGCCTATGGGCATCTTTGAAGGGCATGCTGCAGTGATCTCAATCCTCCAACTATGATTCTCCTTCTAAAGTTCCATCAAACCTTCTACACATGCATGTAGGTAGGACAGTTTAGATCAAGTCTACAACAATAATGATATTCTTGGAACATGCACTTTGCTACTGAAACAAAGTAGAGTTCTTAAAATTAAAGAAAAAAAAAAAGACAAAGGAGGAATGATTACTTGATGTGTACTAAAAGGGTCTGCTACTTACATCTCCATTTATTACCAGAGGATGTCACCTCAAATATTGTAGTAACTTACTTTAAGATTGTTTTGAAGCATTGAGTTTATTTATAAGAAGTATATTTAAAATTTTAAAAATAAAGCCAGGCATGGTGGCGCACGCCTGTAATCCCAGCATTTGGGAGGCTGAGACCAGAGGATCCGGGTTCATGGCCAGCCTCAGCTACCTAGTGAGGCACTCTGCAACTTATTGAGACCTAGTTTCAAAATAAACATTAAAAAAATAGGTCTGGGGGTATAGCTCAAAGGTAGAAAACCCCTGAGTTCAATCCCCAGTACCGAAAAAAAAAATTAAAAATAGCTTTAAATTAAAGCAGAGCTGAAATTAGACATTCATTTACTTAATTTTGGGAAAAATAAATATATTAATTTTTACGCAAATCAACTTTCAATTGGAAAACCTGAAAGCCAAAAGGTGAAAAGCCATAAAAGAAAAGAAAAATCATTTGCTTCTGCTCATGTTAAAAAGAACAGAACACTTTATTCTCTAGACTATTATCATTTTTATGGGTAAGTAGTTTTAAAAATAAGTATGAATCTAATGACTACAAATAGAAAATATAACCTCAAATGTGTCCTTACTTGTTTTGTGTACAAAGTGGAAATGTTCTCATAATAATGAAGGAAAGGGAAAAATCATCTGACGCATAGGGAGCTTAAGAGGGTGAAAAGAAGTGGGACTGGACAGAACTGGTCAAGGTTCTGGCTGACAAAAGAAAACAGACCTTCTTTAAAGGACATTCTGACCCACTGGGGCAGATATAACCATTGTGAATTCTTGCACTGTTTTCCAAAATGTCAACAAGAGACATTTATCAGGCCTGAAGTGAGGATCGTGCCAACAAGCAACAGGAAACTTGAATAACATTATCACTAAAACTATTTACTGTGCAAAGTTGTGTTGTCCTGATAGAAAAATAAGGTTTTTATTAATACAAAAATAAAAGGAGAGAAAAATGGGAAAATATGATGTCTGCTATATTCTATTGTTTTATTATCTAACATGCACACACCAGTGTTTACATTTATTTATTTCAAAATCGCACCTGTCAAACAATGTTTGCTTAATTGAATTCATACTCAGTTTCTACCCACAAAGATTTAATATGCTGTGCTCTAGTTCATGTGTCCTAGGATATATGGATAATGCTTCCCCTAACTCTTAGAATGCCTTTGTCTTCTATTAAGATAAACTGAAAAGAAAATGTATTCATAATGACTCCTACATAAAATGGTGGAGAGGAATGAAAATTAAAAATGGAAAATATGCAAACATGTCCATATACCAATGGGCCCAGTATAAATAAGAAAACATAAGCACAGTCCATGGTCTTTATGCATTTATGTTACTAATTACCCTCTGAGATTGGATGTGTGCACTTCCTACTCATAACCTTCTACATATTGCTTTGGCTTTAGCTGGTATATAAGACGGCAAGCTGTTGGATATCCACATAGTACTGGGGGGTGGCTTTGATCCTAATCATTTTTGTTGCTTCCATCTGTATCATTTTTGTGCTGTTCTATAACTGTAGTGTTAGTATGAAAGAAAAAAAAAGACATATTAGCATACATATTCCATGGATATGTGCAGCAGGAATTACACTGATACTCTCTTGTAGTTTGAATCCTTTTTTTTTTTTTTTTCCTCTTTGAATACAGAGTCAGTAACTACAAGAAAAACCCTAATCCTCTTTTATTACCTCTTTACTTCAAATGTTTAGATTGATATTGTTTTTCATTCGGTGGCCTTAATATGTGTCCATGATTTAAATATTGTTATTTTGAAAATAAAAATTCTGAACAAAGAACAGAAAACATCTTTAACAGAAATCAATGAATAATATAATAGCATCATTTCTTATTGTCACTTTATCATGTATTTTCATGTACAATAGGTATATTGAGTTTCAAAATATATGAGAATTCTCATGTCATTCTTCTGTTTCTCCCTTCATTTCCTTCCTTCCTTCCTTCCTTCCTTCCTTCCTTCCTTCCTTCCTTCCTTCCTTCCTTCCTTTTCTTCCTTCCTTCCTTCCTTTCTTCCTTCCTTCCTTCTTTTTTCTTCATTTTCAGTTCTAGGGATTGAACCCAGGGCATCACATATGCCAGGAATGTTTTCTACCACTAAATTGCATGCACAGCTCTTTTTAAGAATTTCATTTTGAGACATGATCTTTCTATTTGCCTATGATTACCTCCAACATGTGATCTTCCTGCCCCATATCCCCAAGTACCAAGAATTACAGGCATGTGCCACCTCACTCAGCTATTTATTCTTCTTTTTCTGGGCCTTTGTTTTGAGTTCTATTTCCCATTCTCTATAGAATAGAATTTACAGGTTTATTTACTTAGAGTTTACTATCAAGCACATTTGGCAATCTTTCAAAGTATAAAAATACACAAGTAAGTTATGTTATATTTTTGTCTCAATTTAAAATTCTAGGTAAGATGGTTCTCACTTATTTTAAACATTTCTCAATCTAGGTATAATACTGTGTTTTACTATCCTCTGGAGATAGTTTGCATTTTATAAGCAAATATAATTCACACCCATGAAACACATAGCAAGTAATACACAAGGTGGGGAATTTATAAATTTTTTCTTTCTAGAAGTGTTTGAAGGTTAAAAATAACTCTCATATTCAAGTTAAAATTTGGTTCCTAAAGATATAAAGAAAAGTAGAGTAAATTAAAATTATAGCTTTTTGTATTTTGTTCTAAGTGCAATAGAAGTTCTCAACGTGATGAAAATGAAACTTTATATTACATTTTTGCCAGGAGCCACCCCTCGTGGCCACGGGGCCGGGGGTTCCTCAATTGGTGTGGAATGAGATGAAGTTGTGAGAATACACTCACACCCCATGCAGTGTAGAAGCGCATCTGTTTTATTTTTTGTCAGTTGCAGATTTATATACTATTTTTTTTACAGTGAGGCATATAGAACAGGAATTTTTACAGACTTGTCTTTCTAAAGGTTAATCACAACCAGTTAAGTTTACAACACGTGTTATAAAAGTTCTTTTCCATTAGTTAAAATCTTTACAATTTTACTTAACCCCTCCAAGCAGTATCCCTTCTTATCTAGGTAGTCAGCAGGTTTTTGGGGAGACCAGGTAGCAGCAATTTAGATAAAATTGCAAAGCCTATTTCTTTTTTTTTTTTTTTTTTTTTTTTGTGGTACTGGGGATTGAACTCAGGGGCATTCTACCTCTGAGCTATACCCCCAGCCCTATTTTTTTATTCTTTATTTTGAAACCGAGTCTCACTAAGTTGCGGAGTGCCTCACTAGGTAGCTGAGGCTGGCCGCGAACCCGGATCCTCCAGTCTCAGCCTCCCGAATGCTGGGATTACAAGCGTGCGCCACCAGGCCCGGCTGCAAAGCCTATTTCTAGGCTAGAGATTATTGTCTAAAGGCACTGTCAAGAGATCAGTATCTGTCAGACCACATGTTTCTAAGAAGTTTTTCTTATAATTAATAAAAAGCAAAAATCCAAAGCACCCATAATTTTCAGAATATAATAATGAGAAGTGGGAAATGCCACAAAGCCCCACTTTTGAAATCATCTGCGTTGCAGGATTCCAGCGAACAAAGCCTTGCTCAAAGTCCAGCCATTAAGATGTCCTTGCACATTTTCAAGGTCAACAGATTTACAATTTTGAAATGCATTTTCAAAATGCTCTTAGCAAAACTCACAGGTGTGAGACACCGTGATAATATAGATTTTCTTAGAGCAGCATGTAGAAAAATTATGTAAATGTATAATTTGCCCTTTTCACAAGAGAAATTACTGAAGAGATTCTTTGAAATATTTCCCCATACTTCAAGTCTGTAGTGTAGAAAACATTGACTTTATGTATTTCATAGCCTTTCTATAGTAAGAATGATCACAATTTTAAAATGTGCAAAACCCCAAACATGAGTTAAATTATTTTGGATAATGATATTTACTATAATCTTATCTGATAATTTTGCATAAAAATATGATAATTTTGTAAATATTAAACATTTTTATATCCAGAATTTGTACTTCCTGTTAGCATCTTTAAAACTAAGTGGGCATATAAATCTTAATTTAGAAAATAGAATTATGATATTATTTCTTTTAGTTTAGGAAGCAATATGAAGTTTTAAAACCATTTGAAGGGAAACTATAACAAAATATTTTGAATGAATGTGTTAAAATAAAATCTCACATACTTTTAAAATAAATTTCATTTAAGAGAAATCTACAAATACTAATATATATCTATGTGATATACACTTGATGAATGCCTGAAAGAAATGTAATTATATTTGGCATTATAAACTTGTTAACTATATACAAATATATTTAAACTAAATTTTGTAAAACATTTTATTTCTATATTGTTTTTCATTATATTCTCATATAAATGAAATACACTTAAATTGATCAATCCCTCTAGGAAGAATAAAATAAACGTCATTAAGAAACATATTTTAGAACTTTAGTAAAATAAGTTTGCCCTGTGGAGTGGGTTGGTGTAATTTTTTTTTATTATAATAATTCATGTTTTTTATTTATACATTTTAGTTACGTACAAATTGATAAAGACAAGTGTGCACACATTTCTCATCTGACCCTAGCATTTTGTTTTTGTTTTTTTACGGTACTGGAGGTTGCAGCCAAGGGCATTCTACATCTGAGCTACACACCCAGCCCTACTTTTTCTTCTTTATTTTGAAACAGGGTCGATCCCTCGTCTCAGTCTCCCAAGTACTTGGATTACAAACTTTTACCACCAAGCCCGGCTTGTATAATCTTTAATAATATGTGCTTATGTAAAAAAAAAATAAATGGCTGGCAATTTTTTGGTAATAAGAAACATATATATATATATACTTCTTTCAACGCTATATAAAATTTCTAATGCAATTGAAATATGGATAAATAAAATTATTGTTTGAAGCCAGGCATGGTGGCACAAGCTTGTAATCCCAGCATTTGGGAGGCTGAGACCGGAGGATCTGGGTTCGCATACAGCCTCAGCTCCTTAGTGAGATCCTGTTTCAAAATAAAGAATAAAAAATCAGGACTGGGGATGTTGCTTGGAGATAGAATGCCTGGCTTTAATTCCCAGTAACACACACACACACACACACACACACACACACACACACACACACACACATATATATATTGTGTGTGTATATACATATATATATAAATAAATATATATATATATTTATCCTGCTAAATATATACAAATTTAGCAGGATAAAGAAAATCAGAGTAAGTCTTAGGAGACTACATATGTAGTTGGAATAGAATAGGAATAGAATAAAAAACTAGACTGTTATTTTGAGTATTTTGAGATAACTATAAAGAAAGGTGAAAACTTTTGTGAAGAATCACATCATGCTTAAACACACACACAAAAACACACACATACACACATCATAATATTGACAAGTTTGAACTAATAGATCTTTCTAGAGAGATTTTATTCTAAAATATTTGTAAAGAGTGTTTTTAAAAAAGCAAATGGAAGAAGATGAATATTGCTGAGGATACTGAGCTGTAATAGAAATAACAGATGCTGAAGCCGGGCGTGGTGACTCATGCTTGTAATCCCAGCATTTGGGAGGCTGAGACCAGAGGATCCAGGCTCGAGGCCAGCCTCCGCTACCTAGTGAGGCCCTCCCCAACTTAACTTAGTGAGACTCTGTTTCAAAATAAATAATAAAAAATAGGTCTGGGGGTATAGTTCACAGGTAGAATGCCCCTGAGTTCAATCTCCAGTACTGAAAAAAAAGAATTAAACTGTTATGAATTTGACAGAATATTAATTTATGATAATTTTTAAAGGCAGGTGAACATAAACCATAGATATTTTCTGTCACGTAAGTATAATACAGAAGCAAGTTTTTAATTTTGGTTATAAATTTGGATTTAACAATCATATTATTTTTAGCATAATTATAGTGTTAATAGGTGCCAAAAGAAAAAATAGATCATAAGATATATTCAAAGTAGAAGTATTTAATTCTATGTACTTATGAAGAGCATGGAACATTACTTACACAAAATATAGTTTATGTTCACAAACTTTAATTCATGGCTACTGATAATTTGATGACATTATAAAGTCATAGATTCCAAATATAAAAAATAAGAATCCAAAATCTATTGAAACAAAAAGTAGGATAATCAGTACTGCAGACAAATGCAAATCTGTATCTATGGTAAAATTATCCTCTTCTTTGGAGCTCCTAGATACAAATTGGCATGAGGTTCTATTTTTTGATATGTTACAACATAGGTGTGTGCTTGCATTTATTTACAAAAATTGACATTTGCCTCCAGGTATTTTTCTTTGTGATGCTTCATTATGAATTTTTATCTCAAGAAACCATGAAAAATTAATCAAGACTTGAAACTTGTGAGTTATTGATACTGTTTTAGAGTTTTCCCAATATTTTGGCACAGCTTCAAGAACTCAAGTAGTAAACATACAATACCTCTCCATGTGGAAAAGTCTTTGTTAATGAAAAACTCCACATTACTCTTGTTAAACCAGCATACATTTTCAGTAGTGCTTGATGAATAATTTCCAGATACCTACTGTACAACATGAGACGTATAGTTAATAATATGGTACTGTGCACTTAAAATTTTTCTCAGAGGGTAGATCTCATATTAAGTATTTTTTTCATACACAAACATATTCACACAGACATCTTCACATGTACAAAAAGGGACACAAGGACACTGGGATGTTTTAGATAGGTACTCTAATTTGATGGTGATGATGGCGTGATAGATGCTTTCATATGTCTAATCTTACCAAATTATACACATGAATACATATGATGCTTTGTATATGAAGTATACCTATTAAAAGCTATTAAAATGTAAAAAAAAACAATGTATATGGAATCAAACAATTGATATCATTCATCCACATCCAGAGCAGGGAACCAGCCAAAACAAAGGGGGAAACCACAATTGGCATCTCTCCTTAAGGAGTATCATTTCTACAGTCAAATTTCCTGAGTTAAAATCCTTCCTGGAACTGCCACTTGAAAATTCTATCATTAGGTTGAGTAGTTAATCTTACTAGGCCACAGGTGTCTTATCTCCAAAATGGGAATAAAAGTAACATCTTTGCTATGGATTATGGAAATTAAATTATTTAATTTATGCAATGTAATTGAATGTAATATAATTAAAAGATTTCAGGTATTGAAAAATTTCAATAAATATTATTTACTATTATTACTTAGGAGCTCAGTCTAGATGTGTCCAAATTTATAGATTATCTTTCCTTAGATGTTAAAGAATATAACAATGCTAATTAAAATAATAAATTACATTCTCTGCAGCAAGTTGCCTGGTATCTGCCACTTACCTTGGTATCTATTACTTACCAGATCCATGACTACATTGATCATTCAGATTCTCTAAGATGAAGTTTGCTTTTACATAATATGTGATAAATAATTCTAAGTGCTTAAATCAGAGTTATATGAAATTTGATGAGTCAATATAGTTAAAGGAAGAAGCAGTTTTTACTTTAAACAAGTGTATCATATATTGTACACATATACATACACACTTTACTAGTATATAATTTCAAACGAATTTATTTCTAATCTTTTTTCTGTATGAAGTAAAAACACTAAACAACATACCTGAAGTCAGAGAGCTGGTAAAAAGCATGGCACAAGACTACCAGACTCCAAGCTTTTATCCAGTACATTTCACTGTCTCTGAACTGTCAGGTGGAATAATAATTCACATCTCATAGTGATAAATGAATGAGATCTTATGTGGAAATCCTATACCACAATTCATTGGCATATGAACTATGCCAGGAGTTAGACATCTTTGTAAAGGACCAGAGAGTAATATTTTAATGTTTGAAGGACGTATGGTGTCTTTTATACTTACCCCACTGTGCTAAAGAACCATAGACTATATTGAAGTGATTTGGGCTTAGCCATATGCCAGTAAAACTTTACTTACAAAAATAATTGCTGATACACACAAAAGAAAAACACTCATTAGAATGAAGAGACAACCAATGAAATGAGAGAAAATATTTTTAAGAACTATATTTGGTAAGAGGTTAGTAGCTCCAATAACACCAAAATTACCAATTTCAAAACAGAGAAACAGTTCAACTAAGGTTGTGTTCATACATGAAGGTATCATTACCAATTTCGCTAATAAATACGAGGAGGGAGTAAGGAGGAATAAAGTGGGATATAGTGAAATACATCAACCGATTTGTGCATGTATGTTTGTATCACTTTAAATCTCACTATGATGTACAATTACAATGCACCAATAAAAGCATAAAAAATGAAAAAATGAAGAAAAACACATAGCTACTATAAAACTTTGAGCTAACTTTGAATTTGGAATATTTTGTACAAGAAAATGGTAAGATTAAATTAAATCAAATAATCCTTTTTAAAACCAATTATGCCAGGCAGTGTGGCACAAGCCTGTAATCCCAGTTGTTGGAAGGCTAAGTCCAGAGTTGCAGGTTTAGGCCAGTGTGAGGTAGCATAGCAATATGCTGTTTCAAAAAATAAAATGGGTTTGGGGTTTAGGTCAGAAGTAGAATGCCTCAGGGTTCAATCTCCAATACCCTACACACACACACATGGCAACTTTAGAGGAAAATATTCTATCTCCAAACACAGATATCTCAAAAAAATAGGAATATACTTATTAAGTACTTATTACAATACATTTGAGAATTTAAAATGTTTCAATATAAACTACAAAACTGTATAAAAGCATGTGAGTGCCTATCATAAGAAATAAAAATGAAGAATATGGCTAAAATAATAGATATGAAAATTCATTAAAATTTTCAGAACTACATAACAAAAGAATACACAGAAGCAAGGAAGATGAAATCACTACAACAACAAATAATAGTCAGCTAGCAATTTGCATTAAAAAAAGCTACATGGAAAAGAACCACAGAGAGGAAAATAAAGGAAATATTATAAAGATGTGCATTTTGAATAGAGAACATACTTTAATGCCAGCTGGAGAAATAATTCAAAATCATATTTAATGTTTAACAAATTTTAGAAAGGCAATTATAATGCATTGCATTCCTGCCTACTAATATTTTCTTTATGCCGACCATTCAAGTGGGCAAAAATGTTTTGAATAGCTTTTTACTTTCCCCATCCTCGCTGAGCTCCACTATATTTAGCTGAGTGCTGATTATCACCTCTCAAAAATCCATTGCCCATTGCATTATTTTTCCTCCTTCTATCTTTCATTTCCAAGTTAACTTGAGTTATTCTGCAGAGAATAGTGTGAATATAATATAACACACCTTTTCATCGCACTCTATGGTCCCAAGAATTGTTAAGCATGGTAGTGATTTGCATTTTTTCTCCATTATGATGCAAATAATTCTGGTCATTTTTTATTAAAAAGAATTAGACATTAAGATATGGACATGTCAGGCATGTCCATATCAGTAGCCTTTAGGGATCTAGGTCTAGGCTTTAAGGTAAAACAAGCAAACCTTGCTTGCTTATTAAAATCATTTTTCTCTTATTTTCTCTTTTGTTAATGAATATGCTGAGTCACAGACAAGATAATAACTCATCTTGCATTTCTAACAAATTTGAAAGTGACAATTTTAAGTTATGCAGGAAGAATCCTGGGCCTTTTCAATTAAAGCCATATCTATTGAAAGCAACCTATATTTAATTGTCGATCTACATTATAATCTACTTACACAACTCATATGGTTAAACAGTACCTTTTACTTGAAATTAAAATTATTATTGTAAGCAATTTAAAATATTTTTGCCAACAGAGACTATGGATATTTTAAGATTTTTGGATTCTATAGACTAGACACTTTACATTTCAAGGTAATTTCCTTTCTTTGAACATTTCCTTTCAGACCTCACTCCTACCTTCCCTTCCCCATACATGCATTTGAGATTGGCATTGGTAATTTAATATATATACACGACATTATTTCAAATGTTTGTGGCAAATTGCACTCCAATTCATTTGATAAATTTAGTTGTTCTCTGAATGTAACTCAAAAAGTTTTCAAATATCTCTATGTAGGCTTGATCCTGTCTTTCTTGTACTTCTGAGTTCCCCCACACTTCCAAAGTACATGGGTATGGAGGATTCCATGCTCACTGCTTCCTTTCCAGAGACACATTTACGTTAAGCTTATTTAGCACAAACAAGCATTGAGTGTGCCTTATGGCTATCTATGTATAAATAAGTTTCCTCTGTCATGTTTGAAAATATAAAAAAGGAGATATATGAAGAAAATATAACACACGGAAATATAATTGATCTAAATAAATTACATGTCCTTAAATATGACAGCTTTGTATCATAAAATTGTGAATTCCCTTTCAATTATTTCATAAGTTAAGGCAACAAAAATAAGCAAATACATATTTCGGGGAAGGAAGCCATTAATAAGGTGGTTCTACTGTTCCTCTGGTAAATCAAATGAGAAATGCATATAACCAAGAAAACTCAAAGAAAGGGAGATTAACAATACAGTACAATTCTACTAGGTAATAAAGTGTGATGTAAGACCATAGTAATTGAAACATTATGTTAATAAATGTCGAAGACAAATCAATAAATGCAATTAAAGTATCTGAAATAAATAGAACAATGTGTGTTAATTTATTATGAGAGATAAACTTGATGCCACTGGAAGTTAGTTTCACTATTATAAATGATATAGGGAAAATATAAACTATGTGGACATAATAATTATAATAATATTTTATCACTATTTTTATAATAGTGCTAGGTTGCACTCATATTTTACTCCAATTTACACATGATTATTATCATAAATTCTGTTTCAGAGCATGTTTCTAAGCATGTCATGAAAGCTAGAAAGATAATCATATCTACATAATAAATATAGTCCTGTTTATAAAATAATAAAAATAAAGAAATTAAACATGCAACTGTCATTCTTTAAAAATTATCACATTTCACAAAGTACACTTATATAAAAATAGTAGTTAAAAATTAACATAATAAAGAGGGATAAACCTCTCTACAAAATAAGGCAAATACAAACTAATATTTTATTATAAGAAATACAAACACTCAACAAATATATGAAAGCCATTGCTTAACTAAGACATGCTAACAGAAGCATGGAAAGACCCAAGTACTCATTTATCACATTGTCACATTTTAAAAATATTATCAGTACCCAGTATAGGCAACTATATAGAAGGAAACATTTTATGCACTGAGAAGGTAGTATAAATTACTTTTAGGAGTCCTGATATCATAGAAAGTGGTGTCATACAACAGCCTAAGTGATAAATATTTGCACACAGAGTAGAGGCAGACTGGTTACACCCCAATAGTCAGAGGACAGAGAAAAGTACTTCAGTCTGACCTGGAGTGTTGCAGCCTCAGTAAGCTGAGGAGAGAGTCTCTGTAGGGGAAAAGGTCGTGGCAAATGGAGGGGTAGCTGACCACCTGCAGTAACAGAGCTGAAGCCAGGAGGGGAGTGCATGGGTTATTCTTTACACTTTGGATCATAAACAGTAGCAGGCACCAGTTTCTGTTTAAAATCTTTCCTCAAATCCAGGGTTTTCATTTCAAGATCTTCCAGGAACCATGTTTCCTCAATTGTGGAGCCCATCAAAAGTTCAACGGGAGAACAAGATATTACCTCACCTTCTTAAAAGCATTTATTTTTGTAAGTGGCTTTCTTCGAGTTCTCTTCTCCTTGGCTGAACCAGGAAAGAAAACAAAGAACTTCCTGTATGTTAAGGCTCTGAAAAGCCACTTAATTTTTCTCTAGGACCAAAAGAAAACCTCTGATTCCAAGATGCTTGCTTCCTCCTTTCCAGTAACTGTATATATGTTTCCATATGTTGTGTTTGCATATGTAAGCAAGCAGTGGGACATTGATACAATACTTAGTACTAGAAATAATTTATTTTTTCAATTTTTTGTGAATTCTACCTGTGAGTTACACCCCAGCTCCATTTTTTATTCTTTATTTTGAAACAGAGTCTCATTAAGTTGCAGAGGGCCTCACTAAGAAGGGCTAGCCGCGAACCCAGATCCTCCTGTCTCAGCCTCCCAAGTACTAGGATTACAAGCATGCGCCACCACATCTGGCTATTTTTTCATTTTTTTGGCAAACCCTTAATTAATACCAGCCCCAGTTGTTTTTTTTTTTTTTTACTTTCCTTAGAATGTGGAGGAATCAACTGCTATTTTCTTAACTTTGGCCTCTAGTTAATAATTCTTTCTACTATCACAGAGAAACAGGAAAAAAAAATAATGTATATTCTACTATATAATGATTATTCAGAATTTGAAAGACAACACAAAATAACAAAGTTAGTCTGCGAAGGAGGACTGGACTCCATATTAATACAGTCTTCTATAGATAGCAGCAGAGTATAGTTTCAGCATCCCCTGTGAACAGGATACCAAAATTTTTGGATGCAATTCAATAATATAAAAGGGCATAGGAGTGTTGTGCATAACCTATAGTATGCCCTATCACATACTTCAAATAATCTTTAGATTACATATAATGCCTAATACTACATAGATATTTAATTAAGAAATGACAAGAAAAATGTCTAAAAATGCTTTCATTACAGATGAAATTTATTTTTTGAATATTTTTATTTGAAATTAGTTGAATTCATGGATGCAGAACTCAAGGGTACAAAACATAACATGTTTGATCAATATTTTTTCTACATCAATTCTTACAGTAATCACATATTTATGTAAATTATGAAAACTGGGCAGAGATGTAGGCAAAAGAAAAAATGCTTCATAGAATGACAAATATAGTTTTCTTAAAGTACTCTGCCTTACCATTAATCTAATTCCCACTGATATTATTTCTAATATTCCTAAAGTAGTAGAAATAATAACAGTGACAACATTATCTATAAAAAGTTTAGGGGAAAAAGAACACCATTTGAGTGAAACCCATGTTACTCGGTAAATGTGTGCACTTTCAGGACTAAGAACCAGGGTGGAATTTGCTTGGCTCCCCTGAGACAGTTCACAGCCTTGTCTGTATTTGAAAGGTAATTTTAGCTGTTGTTTCCTCTCTATGATCCTTAATCCCTGCCTTATTTGTGCCTAGATTTGACATCCACATGCCACTAGATTACTGTCGGATATTTGCTAACCAGACATTAGCTTCATGACCCCCTGCCATTTTTACAATACATGTGAGTAGACCATGCTCAGAAACTCAATGAACCTAATCTCAGGGGAGTGCTTTTAACTCATGAGTAGAGCAGCAGTGCCTATATCAAAAGTTTTGTTCTCACTAGGAGGAAACACTTCCTTTGGCAACTATAATTTTCCAGTAATTGGTTGCAATACTATAAGTTCAAATTATAATCATATGAAAATGGCAGAATTTTTTTCCTCCCATTTCCATTTGACTCTGACAAAGTCCTGTAATGACAAAGCTCAGCTATAAATGCATCAATAGAAATGTAAAGATTTGAAGATTATCACAGCATTAAGAAGTATGTTTTAAAACTGGATGCATTTGTATTTTTGCTAGCAAGGTCCTATGTGAGTTCACAAAAATAAGCATATAAAAAATCCTAGGAAGAATACTACAAAATAAATTTTCCTGAGCATTAAAGTTATTCACATCTGACAAACTTTGGAGAAGCACACAGTAATACATTTTGATGGCCATAATTAGGGAATGATAAAAAAAAAATTACTGCCACATAACTCACTTTTAGTTAAATATGGAAAATGCTATATTTTAATGTCTGTTATTATTTGTAGACACTTCTTCATTGCAGATAGTTACATAGATAATAATTCATATTCATGTCTTAAAAATTATAAAGACAATATTCACATTGCACAGTTCTAATTTTCACAATCTGTACTTATCAGTTCTTTAAAAATCAGTCCCTAAGAACATGGTTAACATTTGTTACCAAGGTTTATTAACTGTGATTAATTGGATAAAACTCATACTTCACAACTAGTTCTTGTACTCTTGTAAGTTAGCTATTCTTTAGGGTCACTGGCAATCATGTGCTCAATAGTCCAGTGGCATTTTTTTTTTATTAATTAGTGCATTGTAATCATACATCTTTGTTAGGCACTGTACATTTTTAATATAATTTTATTGGAGCATTGTAATTATACATTGCGGTAAGATTCAAGGTGATAAGAACGTTCATGAACATATCACCGGGTGTATTTTTCTCCACATCTCATCCAACCCTCCCCCTCCCCATACATTAGTGAGATTGGTAGTGTACCTTCATAAATGGACATAACATTGTTTGAACTCTTTCCATCCTCAATCTTCCTTTTTTTTCCCCTCCCAAATTTCAACCCCCAGACCACTTCAACTATTCTATTGGTTCTTTTCCTTATTTATCGGAAATATCTTTTGTTTCATAATTCTTCCTCTGGCTTTCCCTTGTGAGAGAAAACATATGACCCTTGATTTTCTGAGACTAATGATCTCACTTAGCATACTATTCTAAGTATAGAATGGAACTAACAAGCGGGGCTTGGTGGCGCACCCTTGTAATCCCAACATTTGGGAGGCTGAGACCAGAGGATCCAGGTTTGCGGCCAGCCTCAGCTACCTAGTGAGGCTCTCCGCAACTTAGTGAGACCCGGTTTCAAAATAAAGAATAAAAAATAGAGCTGAGGGTATAGCTCGGAGGTGGAATCCCCCTGAGTTCAATCCCCAGCACCGCAAAAAGAAAAAAAAAAAAAAAAAAAAAAAAAAAGAATGGAACTAACAGTTCCATCTATTTTCTTGCAAATGACATCATTTTGTTCTTGATTGTGGCTAAATAAAACTTCACTCTGTGTCTATAACACATTTTCTTTATCCATTCTTCTGCTGACAGACATCTGGGTTGGTTCCATAATTCTGCTATTGTAAACTGTGCTGCAATAAACATGGGTGTGTATCTATCAGTATAGTGTTCTGACTGCAATTCTTTGGGAAAGATTCCAAAGAGTTATATAGCTAAGCAAAATAGGATAGTCTTTTGAGGTGCCTCCATAGTGATCTCATAGTGATTTTACTAATTTCAATCCCACCAACAGTATAAGTACTCCTATTTCCCTACATCTTTGCCAGCACTTATTGTTGTGTATATTCTTGATGAATGCCATTCTAACTGGAGTTAGATGGAGTCTCAGTGTAGTTTTAATTTTCATTTCCCTGATTGCTAGCAATGTTGAACTTTTTTTTTTTTGTCATACTGGGCATTTGAACCCAGGGGCATTTTACCTCCAAACTACACTCCCAGCCCTGTTTTATTTATTTTATTTATTTATTTATTTATTTATTTATTTATTTATTTATTTATTTATTTAATTTTGAAGCAGGGTCATGCTAAATTGATGCAGGAATCTCTAAGTTGCTCAGGCTGGTTTCGAACCTGTGTTCCTCCTCTCTGATCCTCCCCAGTACTGGGATTACAGGCATTAATCACCACTCCTGGCTGAACTTTATTACATATATTTGCTGACCAATTACATTTATTTGATCCATCTTGACTTTTGTGCAGAGAGATAGAAGTCTAATTTTATTTTTCTACATATGAATATCCATGTTTCCTACCACCATTTGCTAAAAGGCTGTCTTTTCTCCAGCATATATTTTTGGCAATTTTCTCCAGTATATATTTTTGATCCTTTTATCCAGCATATATTTGTGGTATTTCTGTCAAAAATAAATTGAAGGATTTGTCTCTGTATCTTCTACTCCATTGGTCTGGTGTCTGTTTTGTTTGTTCAATCATTTGTTTGTTTGTTTTGTGTGTGTGTGTGTCAATACAATGCTGCACATTTTTTTTTTTTTTTGCGGTACTGGGGACTGAACTCAGGGGCATTCTACCTCCGAGCTACACCCCCAGCCCCATTTTTTATTCTTTATTTTGAAACCGAGGAGTCTCACTAAGTTGCGGATTGCCTCACTAGGTAGCTGAGGCTGGCCGCGAACCCAGATCCTCCGGTCTCAGCCTCCCGAATGCTGGGATTACAAGCGTGCGCCACCACGCCCGGCTGCTGCACATCTTTTATTCAGTTAACAGTCAATAAGCACGTTGATGTGCTGCCTTCTTGTCCCCCCATGATAAACCCAAGTGACAGTTCATGAAACTGGGTAACTAAAAGAAGGATTCAGCTAATAGAAATAAAGGTTCGACAACAACAGCAAATTGATAAAAGTGGAAGGGAAATTCAAATATAATGCCATGGGAATGTTAATGCTGCTACATTTCAGAGGTTCTAAAAACACAGCAAAAGGTACTTAGGCAAGATAAACATAAAAAATTAGGAATATAATTATGAAAAATGATTAAATACTACAGAAAGTGTGATATAAGCCAAATGTTCATGTTTATAAGAAATTTCAAATATGTTTCACCACCATGAAAGCCCGAACAATAAAACAGTGGACGTTTTTCCAAGTTTAGAGGGGAGTAGAGCAATTTGCCAAGGAATATGACATAGGAAAGATACTCTATCTCATAAGGTACACATAAGAAGAAGAGGGAAAGATTATTTAAATTACTCTGATACCTGGCATTAGATGTATACTTATATTTTAATAAACAATGAAACATTTGAATTCTAATACTTTTAAGGAGTTTAATTGTCTAAGACAATAGACAAGTAGCTGGGATTTTTAATTAACAACTTTAAAAACAAAACAAATGATTTTTTGTTCCTTCCTTGATGGAAAAGTAGAGTGAGAAACTGGGTATCAAGTAAAAAGAGTGAAAAATCAGACACTCCATGTCAAATTAAATGGAATGGAATGCCAGAAGTTAATATGGCCATAGAGCTAATCTGTGGATTCCCCCAAGCAATAGTTAAAAGTATATTATTATCCAATTTTAAGTTTTGTAACTTTATTTACATGTCTGAGAAAATTATGTTTAATCAGGTAATTCCATCAATTTATTATGTTAATTTATTTGATTTTAACATATATCACTTTATTATCAATTTAAAGTATGCTATTAGTCATTGCTAGAGCTGAATTGACTAACAGTACTGTAACTAATAGGATTTTTAAAGTTTACTTTTTTGTATGAGTTATTCTATGGAATGTCTACTCAGAAAAAGTACTCAATAACTATTGAGTAAATGCAGCAGGAAATAAACATCTTTTACTACATTGTTAATATCACTGCTTATCATAAGGGAAAGCAAGGCTAATCTGAATAAATAAATAAGGGAAAAAGTATTCTGTTTCATATGTGGTTTCTAAACAAGACTCATAAAATGATTCAGTTTTTATATTTGGAAACCTTCAATTGCAGGCAATAAGAAAAAAATACAATCTCTTCTTTCCCATTGTACTGTACAAGTGAAATGATAATTTACTAAATCATTATATGCATTTATAAAAGACAAGAAGATAAATTAATTCATGGTTAGTGAAATATATGAGTAATTAGTTAAAAGATTAAATTTGGAAAGGTAGTTAATAAGGTTGAATGACTAGAGAAACTACATCTTAATGAGGGAGGAATGTTGTGTTTCTTGTCTTCTCAGCTAATTAATTTCCATTGTTCATAAAATGTTCAGTGTCTAATATCAGTCAGAAGTAAATAAATATATCTAAGAAGAAAACATATTGATTTCAATAGCACTTATTGATGTAAAATTCAGCAGTAGTTTGGATCTTGGAAAATTATTCTAATATTGATCACTGGGTATAAAAAAATAAAAGGTGCCCATATGCAAGTACATTTAATAGTTACAAAGATTATAAATTGAATGATCATACATTAAACTAAGGTGATTTTAGTTTCTATGCTAATAGAAGTCCTACAGAAGGGTAAGCATTTAGTTATGTTGCATTTGGTGAAACACCAGCTTCCTGCATTATAGTGAAATGTCAGTCCTAGAGCTATTTCCACCAGGGAAATGGTTTCATGCTCATTTATAATGGCAGCAGGGAACCTGAGTGTGGCCATTGAGACACATGCCAGTACTTCAGTGAGAGGAAAACAGAAATAAGATGTGCCATCCCAACAAAACAAATGTTCTCTAGTGAATTTTTAAGGAAGTTATAGATTTAATTTCCTTGAGAAAGAACACTATGTCCTAAAAGCAGCATTCTAATCTGCAATAATACAGAATTTGATGGAAAGCCAAAATTTAAAATTCTAGACCTGCTGCTTCTTTGACTTAAACTGGAAAATACACAATAGGTGGTTTATCAGATGCTGTTTGCAGTTAAGAGTTTAATGAACAAATGAACTTTTACATACTCTTTGAAATTTGGTAGCCCATTTTTTTATTGGTTTATAGATATTAATTCATATTCAGCTAGCACAAACAGTTTTAATAGAATTCACCTTTGAATTTTTCTAATTTATTTTGTTTAGGTCACTCTGTTTTTCACAAATTTGTATAATTTTTAATACTATTTAGGTTTCCTTATTAGTTCTCTATAAATGGAACTATCTCACATGATATGGTTGTTTCTTTTTTTTTTTTTTTTTTTTTTTTTTTTTTTTTTTTTTTTTTTTTTTTTTTTTTTTTTTTTTTTTTTTTTTTTTTTTTTTTTTTTTTTTTTTTTTTTTTTTTTTTTTTTTTTTTTTTTTTTTTTTGCGGTACTGGGGACTGAACTCAGGGGCATTCTACCTCCGAGCTATACCCCCAGCCCTATTTTTTATTCTTTATTTTGAAACCGGGTCTCACTAAGTTGCGGAGTGCCTCACTAGGTAGCTGAGGCTGGCCGCGAACC
>PVLC010025755.1:0-23424 GCA_004027655.1 Graphiurus murinus | reverse complement strand
AGCCGGGCGTGGTGGCGCACGCTTGTAATCCCAGCATTCGGGAGGCTGAGACCGGAGGATCCGGGTTCGCGGCCAGCCTCAGCTACCTAGTGAGGCACTCCGCAACTTAGTGAGACCCGGTTTCAAAATAAAGAATAAAAAATAGGGCTGGGGGTGTAGCTCAGAGGTAGAACGCCCCCGAGTTCAATCCCCAGTACCGCAAAAAAAAAAAAAAAAAAAATTGTCAGTTTTGGCACTTAAAAGTGCATCTGTTTAAAAATTCATTTATATAGATCTGCTTATCTCCTAATGGTGCTTGATAAGATGAGACTTTGCTGAATGTGACCTTTTGATTAGCCTCATTTATTTTTCTTTTTTTTTTTTTTTTTTTGCGGTACTGGGGACGGAACCTAGGGGCCTTCTACCTCCAAGCTACAGACCTAGCCCTATTTTTTATTCTTTATTTTGAAACAGGGTCTCACTAAGTTGCAGAGGGCCTCACTAAGCAGCTGAGGCTGGCCGTGAACCCGGCTCTTCCAGTCTCAGCCTCCCAAATGCTGGGATTACAAGCGTGTGCCACCACGCGCGGCTTGCCTCATTCATTTTTAAAGTAAAACTTTAATAGAAAATTTTATTATACTTCCTATCATTGACTGCAGTTCAGAATTTGGTATCAAAGGAGTGATATACTGCAAAGTAAAGAACTAATTTTACTGAAATCCTACTTAGTGCCAAAGTTTCATTAATTTCACAAATATTTATTAAGCACCTACTATGTACACCATCACTTTGAGGTGGTGGAGATGAAGTGAATAACACAAAAATTTCTGTTCTCATTTAGTTCACATTTTAGCGGTAGAAGACATAATGAATGAGTAAAAATGTAGTGTATCTAGAGGGAAAAAATACTGTGGACAAAAATAAAACAAATAGGATTGGGGAATTAATATTGCTTATTTGATCTTTTAAAAACTACATGGTAGGGTTTAGTCTTGATGTCAAAAAGCAAAAACTATCTAGTACATTTTTTTTCTTTGAATAAGTGTATACTTGATAACTTGGAAACAAGATTATATTTCTACTTCAAAGTTGCAGTTTCAATTAATAGTGATTTCCTATTGTTAATACTTTAGAAAGCTACTCTGTTACTCAATAGAAAAATTTTTAATTTATTACCTTCTTTTGAATCCTGGTTTTGCCACTGGATTTGGGTCCAATTAGAATTTCTTAGCTTTCTTGAACCTGTTTTCCAATGAATGTAATATCTATAAGGTTGTTGTAAAGATTAAATTACACATTTTATGTTATATACACATTTTATTTTATTTTATAATAGAGGCTCAGTAAATTGCAACTTTTTGTTTACTGCCTATATAGAGTTCAGTAAAGCAGTCATGGCTAGAAACTCTCATAGTGCTGTGTGGATATAGTCCGAGATACCTTTCATTTGGACAACAAAAGCAGTCCTTTGGATAGTGTAACTTAAGATACTGGTACTTTCTGGAGACTTTGTACATGTTATCTAGTTGATGTAATCTCAAGGATAACCTGATAGCCTTTTTCTTATGAAGGAACATTTTTCCTGCCTGATCATATAGGTTTAAGAACTATACCTTCAGCATTTTGACACGTAGATAACAAATATTACACTAAAATTCCAATTCATGTAAATACTTGTAAAACAGTATAGTGCCTGGCACATAGTAAGCAGTAAACATTCAGTTTTGTTATTTTTCATCTTTATTATGAACAAGCTTATTTCAAAGAATTTATGAAGTATTAAGGAAAACATTTTTAATGATAAAATAATGCAAATTGTGAATGAGTGTTTTGGAGGAAGAGCAAAATAAACCATTCAAATTGCATACTTACAGCCAGGTGTGGTGGCACATCCCATAATCCCAGTACCTGGGAAGCTGAAACAGGAGGATCTTAAGTTCGAAGGCAACCTCAGTAACTTAACAAAACTTTAAGAAACTTAGACCCTGTTTCATAATAAAAAATAAAATAGGGCTGAGGGTATAGAACACCCTTGAGTTCAATTCCCAGTAGCACACATACACTCCCCCCCCCCCCCAAAAAAAAAAACACTGCATCTTATTTTCATTTTTACACTGGGACTAAACTGAGTTTCTCAAGGGTAGACCATGTCTTTTCAGTTTTTACTCCACCATCTGGTCAGTGCGCAGCCTATAGCTAGGAGTTAAGTGTGTTGAGTGGGTCTTAGTGGGAATTTTGTGATGTATCAATTCTTTTTGGTAGTAAACTCTTTTTAAGTCTGAAGTGTTAGGGGCTGTAATGGACTTAAGATTTACTTACTTACTTATTTATTTATTTAGATTCTGAGGAATGAACCCAGGGCTTTCTACCTTTGAGCTAACCCAGCCCTGTTTTTTATTTTTAAACAGGGTCTCACTAAGTTGCTGAGGCTGGCTGCAAACCTGCAATCTTCCTGTCTCAGCCTCCCAAGTACTGGGATTACAAGTGTAACCACACCCAGCTTGAACTTAAGTTTTTGAGTTTTTCCTTTTAAGCACAGACAGTATGTTAGAGTCTTTTGAATGCCTTTTTTTTTTTTTTTTTTTTCTTTAATCTAGCCAAATTTGGGGGGGGAGAAAATCCTAGAAACTAAAAGGAAGAAACCAGTTATTTGAAACCAGATTAGTATTCAGTAATCTATTCCAATGATGTTGACATCAGTATGAAAAAGAGATATAGCAGTTTTTAAAAGCAGACTAGAAAACTGAATTCATGCATAATTATATACTCTTAAAGGTCAAGTTTATTTTATCCCTTTAAGGCAATTTCAATGAAACTGTAGATTTGTACTGGCTTTATGAATTAAATGGCTCAGTCATTTACTTACATTCCTATGATGTGGGGAACACTGGTGTTTCCACAGAAAGGGAAAAACATCCCACCACCATTCTAACGCCCACTTTAACAGTAACCATTCCTCAGATGTTTAAATCTTAGCACCAGTCAGCTTTTTTCCTGTTCTGTTACAAGTTATCCTCTACCTAATAATAATTTTAGCTTTCCTGAAATGTAAGATTTCTGTCTAGCTGTAAGACCTTTAGCCACTTACACAATCTACTTCTGGGATTTAAAAAAAAAATCCCATAAAGTATATATAGGATGCCTTATGTTCAAAATTGGTCTGCCACAGCGTTATCTTGGAAATGAGAAATATATACAATTGAATATTTTGATAATCGTGGGGGTTTTTTTGCATATTTTTTACTTTTTTTTTTTAAACAATCTGCCACTTGAAAGACTATTGTAAGGTGTCAATTTGAGTGGCTTCAGAAAGGAAGTCTGATTTAACCACAAGAGGTACAAGAGAGGAGGGCAAAAATAAAATAGGAATTTGTAGTATTTTAATTGCCTTGTAAGGAAATGGTATTTCTTGTTTCACCTAAGAAGAAAAACAAAAATAGGGCTAATATCAATGTTTCTAGTAGAAGTCACAGAAGCCAGGTAATAAAGCAGAGGTTGGAAAGCTCCTGCAGAAACCTAGAGGGGAGTAAAGAAACATGGAAATCCGTGAATGTTGATTATTATTATTGGGATTACTATTATTGGGTTGCTCTAAAGAATTAACTCATTAATGAAAGTGTGTAAAAGTAATTTTTGATTAGTGAGTTCTTATTCCTTGCTTACTTTCATCTGAGTCACTACTAATATTTTGAGTCTTATCTTAAAGTTTTACTGAGATTTATTTATACTAAGGAAAATTTCTCTTGAGCTTTAATACCTTAATGTTAACCTTTTAGTGTTAACAAAATTGAGCACATCATAAATATGCTTCTGTCAGTTTCTCAGCCAGGCAACCCAAAGATATTGCTTATTTTCTCAGAATAGAGCAATGGCAATTCAGTGAAATGGTTTTCCAAATACTTGCTAGTTCAGATGAAAACTTGAACTCAGCAACTTGACCTTGCAGAACATTGATTTTACACCAGACAAGTTAAATAAATAAGAAAAGCAGTAATTCTGATATGAATTAGGGAGATAGGGTGGAAGGGAGTTTACCTGGTTTTAATTACTTTTGATTTTAAGTTGGTCTCTTTGTTAACTTGTCAAATTGTGGTTCTCCTCTGCTTTAATTAAATCTTACTTTTATTATGGAAGTCAGTGAAATGTAATAAAAAATGGCCTAGGCTTTAAAACTCAGAAGAGCCCAAGTTCAGATTTGAATTCTGTACCATAGATGCGTGTTTTAGATATCATTCAGACTCTTTGAAACAAGAAAAATGGATATTGTTAGTTACTTTGCATGGTAGTTTTAACTACATGTTCTGTATTTCTTATGTTATCTAGCACAGTATCTTTTTTATTTTTTATTTTCTGGTGGCACTGGGGATTGAACCCAGGGGCATTTGACCTCTGAGTTACACCCCTAGCCCGATTTTATTTCTTATTTGGGAACAGGGTCTCACTAAGTTGCCGAGGCTGGCTTTGAACCTGCAATCCTCCTGTCTCAGCCTCCCAAGTACTGGGATTACAAGTGTGTACCACCACACCCGGCTAACCTAGCACAGTGTGTACCTGGAACCCAGGAGGCATCAATGAGTACCACTCAAAATGTAAAATATATCCCATGATATCCTGTGGGCCTCTCCCCCTTGTTTTGTGGTGAATATGTGTGTTTATTTGCTGGGGATTGAACCAGGGCCTCAAGCATGCTAGGTAGGCAAATGCTTTACTCCTGAGCGACATCCCAGCCCATCCTCTGCTTTTTAGGGCAGTTTTTCTTCCCTGTGACTTTCTCACATTCATTTTGATCACCTTCTGTTTAGCAAAGTTTAATTACAAAAAGTGAAGCCCTTTGATCTTTGAACTCATCTTAGAGAACAAAGTGAGTTCTTATTCTGGTTATATTAAATCTGTAGTTTAACTAATGGGAAGTGATTTTACACTTGGAATTTTGCTTTGTTAGATTTTTCCTTCAAAGGGTATCTTTTCAGTTTTCCTAAAATAACACTTTTTTAAAATCATATATAAGCCGGGTGTGGTGGCGCACGCTTGTAATCCCAGCATTTGGGAGGCTGAGACCGGAGGATCCGGGTTCGCAGCCAGCCTCAGCTGCCTAGTGAGGCATTCCGCAACTTAAGCGAGACCCGGTTTCAAAATAAAAAAATAAAAAATAGGGCTGGGGGTGTAGCTCGGGGGTAGAATGACCCTGAGTTCAATCCCCAGTACTGAAAAAAAAAAAATTCATATATATACAAATTTTACTTTGTATTTTTTTAATTCCATACAAAAAGCCCATATTTTTTATTTGAAATTAGTCCACAAATTCATAATTTAGTTCTCATGAAAGGAAAGCACAAAAATTGGCATGGGTCAGATTTTGAAAATATCTCAAATAGGAGATTAAATATAATACTATAAAGCTTGTGCCACTTTATCTGCATAAAGTAGTCTTTGTATTTCTTGTATTAAATTGCTAGCTACATTTTTCCATTTCAGTAACACTTTTTTCTATGTCTGTATTTCTCATGCAAAAGGGAAATATTGCCTCTGTGCTTGTTGCTGGATTAACTATAATTTTCTTTTGCTTTGATTTTTCATAAACTGTTTCGTCTTGGTCCATTGTGTGTTGTATCTTGTTCTGCTAATTAGTATTAAATGCTGTCTATAAATCATGTCTTAATATATTAACAATACCATTTGTTTCTTAATTATCCTAAACTTCAGAACTTTCTAACATGATTGTAATACAAGTAACATACTGAGATATAAAAAGCTACTTGTGCTTTAGTTGCTATTCAAACAGTTAAAAACTATTTTATTACTTTGTGTGTGTGTGTGTGTGTGTGTGTGTGTGGTACTGGGGATTGAACTCAGGGGCATTCTACCTCCGAGCTATACCCCCAGCCCTAAAACAGGGCTAAGTTGCGGAGTGCCTCACTAGGTAACTGACAGCGAACCCGGATCTTCCGGTCTCAGCCTCCCAAATGCTGGGATTACAAGTGTGCACCACCACACCCAGATCTATTACGTATATTTGAAATATTCTGTAGTGTATATACATGAACTCTCGTATTCTAGAGGTGATTAATACTGTTTAATCTTACACGTGCAGTTTTTGTGCAATCTGTAAAGTCGAATAGAGCACAGATAATGATGGGGATCTAGCCACTAATCATTATATAAAAGACATCTTATTGTTGCAGAAATCATTGTATGGGCCGGGGGAGTGGTACATGCCTGTAATCCGTGTACTTGGGAGTCTGAATCAAGAGGATCACAGGTTCAGGAACAGCCTCAGCAAGTAGGGAGATTCTTGTCAACCTAGCAAGACCCTGTTTCCAAATAAGAAATAAAATCGGGCTGGGGGTGTAGTTCAAAGGTAGAATGCCTCTGGGTTTAATCCCCAGTATCATACACACAAAAAAAGAAATCATCATAAGGTTACACATTGATCTTTTTATAGCAAAATAAAATTACCTTGTAGTATGAAGGATTATTTGTATGTATATGCATAAAAGTTTCTTTTTTGTTTTGATCAAATGCAGCAAAACCAGTAATGTATTGCATTACAATTTAAATTAAAGAAATCTTTAAAAAATTAATGATATTCCAATTTGTGGTATAAAATATATTTGCTTCCATGTTCTTAGCATTCCATGCTTAACATTCTGTGGACTATTTTGCTTTTTATATTAGCATTTCCAAATTATAGATTTTTACTGATGCTGTCATCCCTAAGAAAGCAATATAGACAAGAAAATTACTTCTTTTTAAAAAAAAGAATTCTGAACAGATTACATGGTTCATTTTGATCCACTGGGCACAAATAAAGATACAATTGCTTTTTTTTTTTTTTTGGATACTGGGTATTGAACCTAGGAGTGATCTGCTGCTAAGCTATACCCCCAGTGGTTTTTGTCTTTTATTTTGAGACAGAGTCTTGCTAAATTGCTCCGACTGGCTTTGAACTTCTGATCCCTTAGCCTCCCAAACACTGGGATTGCAAGTGTATGCCACCACACCCATTTATAGTTGCTTTAAAAAAAAAAAAAAAAAAAAAAGTGCCTGATAAACATGGATATCTCTTCAAAACTTAAGCAGATGTATGTAGGTATCACAGTTAAGTAATGCTAGAACTGAGGAGAAAATGTACTTAAGATAAAGGATTAATGTTAAATAAAAGTTGCTGAAAATACTGGTACTGTGTATTTGCATTGAGGATAACTGTTGTGTTATATTCTGTAACTAGCTTATAGCTGAATTTACCCATACAAATAGTACTTGACTAAAGTACTGTTTGCCACTTTATAATTTTCTAGGAAATGGAAGAATAAACACATGGAAATGGGGATTTCAAAAGAAAATTTCCACTTCCACATCTGGTGATTCTGCTTTTTTTACATATAAAAGTGCACTGACACATATTGTTGGTCTTGCATGCTCTTTGAGATATTTCTGGCTTAGGTGATTGGTTGGCTTGAGTGAGACATCCTCGTTCTGTTCATGAGATTTTCCTCTTATGAACAATGACATACATTTAAAGGATGACTGTCTAGTGCCTTTGTTGTAGTTCTGCAAGTGGAACCAGAAGTTCTCTTTTGGGGAAGATAACTAGTTCGTGGGAAAACTTATCTGGTGATCTTAGCCAAAGCTACTGATCAATACTTTAGAGTTTATAAAATATCACATGATTAAAAGAATAGGAAGAAACTCCAAAGAGTTTCATATGTCTTCTATGGTATACCTGTGCAGAATAGCTGCTCACACAAATCTTGCCTTACTCATTCTTTCATGGTGTCTTATCTCTACATTTTTTTGGTGGTGGTTTTCTTTTCTTTTCTTTCTAGTACTGGGGATTGAACTCAGGAGCATTCTACCTCCGAACTATACCCCCAGTCCTTTTTATTTTGAAATTGGGTCTTGTTAAGTTGCTGAGGCTGGCCTCAAACCTATAATCCTCCTGTCTCAGCCTCTCAAATACTGGGATTACAGGTGTGCACTACCACATCCAACTCTACATTCTTTATTTTTTAATTAAGTAATGAACTAATTTGTTTATTTTTGTGGTACTGGGGATTGAACCCAGGGACATTCTACTTTTGAGCTACACCCCCCAGCCCTTTTTATTATTTATTTTGAAACAGAGTCTCACTAAGTTGCAGAGGACCTTACTAAATTGCTATGGCTGACTGTGAACCAACGATCCTCCTGGATCCCAAGTACTGGGATTACAAGCGTGCACCACTACACTAGCTTTACATTCTTTATTACTCAAACTAACCCAGTAGTTTTGAGTTCCTTAAGGTTGCAGGTTCTTTGCTACCTAAAGGGGATATAGAGATTAGTAAGATAGTTCTT
The DNA here is from genome assembly GCA_004027655.1 of Graphiurus murinus. Taxonomy (NCBI): domain Eukaryota; kingdom Metazoa; phylum Chordata; class Mammalia; order Rodentia; family Gliridae; genus Graphiurus; species Graphiurus murinus. The sequence goes on along the minus strand of PVLC010025755.1, from coordinate 15,108 downwards.
GTCCTAAAGACATATGCAGATGAGTATGATATACTGTGACAGGGTTAAACAAATACTTTAGGAATCCACAGGTGAGAGTATCTGATTCAATGAGTGACAAAAGAATACAATAGAAAAATATTTATAGGAAAGAAGATAATATGATTGTCAGACAAGAAAAAGACATACAGGTTTGGGATAGAAAAGTCATCTTGAACAGAGAAAAACAGCATATCTAAAGAAGGATGGAGGTAGGGTAGTCTGCATGTATTCAGTAGTTGTGATTGATCCTACAATGCCTTAGTCTCCAGTACTAGATTAATAGGAAATGGGATGGAAAATTAGAAAGAAAGCAAAGCATGAAATACTTGGATACTCTAAAGAAAATTTGATTTCATCCTGTTAATGATGTAAGGCAAGTTCTTAAATTAACATTCTAGAAAGATAGGGGGAGAATATTTTAGAAAAGAGCTAGGTTTGGAGGTGAAAGGCCTTGTAACTATTTGAGAGTTAACATGGATCAGAATTAAGGCTGTGTGTGGATTAATTAAAGAGAAGAGTAGCTGATGGAATTGAGACAAATACTGAAGGCAAAATAAAAGGGTCACATGTGCCCCAGCTTGAGTTCTTAAGTGCATCGTGGTAACATTCACCAATACAGAACCAACCAGGGGAGTTACAGGTGAGGAAGATGTTTGAGTTTTGTTTGTTGGTTTTGAAATTCTTATGGAGAGAGAAAGAAGAACACATCATTATATATAGGGAAGGCTTTCTGTTTAGATGACATTTGAGTGGGTACCTAAATGATGAAAGGGAAGAGCTTTCCAAATACAAGTAGCAAATGCAGAGACCTTTAGATGGGAACCTACATGCCATCTTCCAAGAGCTGGAGGGCCAGTAGAGTTGTAACTGAGGGAGTGGGAGAAAGATAGTTGAAATCTATGTAAGTCTATGTTTTTCCTGTAGGGTTTTTAGATTGTGGCAAGGACTTTAGACTTTATTCAAGACATAGGAAAACAGTAAAGGTTTTAAGATTTAATTTACATTTCCCTTCCTTGTTTTTTAGAACATGATTCATTTATTGGTGTTTGTGTGTCTGTTGTTTGGTAACATCATGTGTATAGATTTATATAATTACAGTCAGGCTGTAGAAATGTTTCATCATCACAAAGAAACTCCTTTGTCTTTCCCCTTTACAGTCTCACCTTCTGACCAGCCCTGGCAAGCACTGACCTGTTCTCTGTCACTATAATTTTGTCACTTTGAGAATGGCAAGTAAATGAAATCATGATGTTCCCTTTTAAGATTAGCTTCTTGAAATCCATCCAAATTCTTACATATATTGATAATCATTCTTGGTTAATGCTGGGAAATATACTATCATATGGATGTACCACAATTTACTAATTTGAATGACTTTTGGGGTCTCCAATTTGGCTGTATGAACAGCTGCTATAAACAGTTTTATACAGGTTTTTATGTGAAAATACATGGTCTCTGTAGGATAAATTGCCAGCAGTGCAGTTGTTGGCTGTGTTTTAAATGTATGTTTAACTTTTTAAGAAACTGCCAGACTTTTCCAGAGTGGTTTTGCCCTTTTACATTCCCGTCAACAATATATTACAGATCTAGTTTCTGTTCATCTTCACCAGCACTTGATATTTGTCAGTATTTTTAATTTTAGCTAGTCTAATAGATGACATCTCATTGTAGCATTAATTTGCATTTCTCTAATTAATGATGTTGAACATATTTTCATGGGCTTTTCTTTGCTGTGTGTGTCTCTGCTGATGCAGTATCCATCCATATCTTTTATTCATATTCTAATTGGATTGTTTGTTTTCTTCTCATTTGGAGAATTATTTTATACATTCTGATTCCAAGTCCTTTGATGAATAAGTGATTTACAAATATTTTCTTCTCTAGTGTGTGGCTTCTCTTTATGTTCTCAATCTCTTTGTAGAGAGAAAAAAATTAAGTTTGATGAAGTCTAGTTTGTGCATTCTATCTTTTATGGATCGTGTGTTTCTTGTCAACTCTCAGAGCTGTTAGCTAACATTAGGTCCCCCAAATTTTTCTCCTGTTCTAAGTTTTTAAAAATTTACGTTACATATATAGACCTCTGGCCTATTTTGAATTTTATACAAGGTATGACATTTAAATTGAGATTTTCTTGCCTATTGTTCTAATGTCATTTTTTAAAAAGATTCTCCTCCTGTTGAATTGCTTTTGCACCTTTGTCAAAAATCAGATGGCCATAATTGTGAGGGTCTGTTTCTGGACTCTTTGTATTTTTCATTGATCTTGATGTCTGTCACTCCACTAGCACCACATTGTTTTGATTATTGTAACTCTACAGTCTAAAAATTGAAATGACATTTTTTTTTACTTTCTTCTTATTCTGGTTTCTTTTCATGTAAGATATAAAATCTATAAATATATACTACTGGGAATTTGGTAAGAATTACAGTAAGTTCTTAGGTCAGTTTTAGGGAAAACTGACATTTTTATTTTGTTGAGTTCTTCAATCCATGAACATGGTCTCTCTCTTCATTTTCCTAGGTTTTTTATTTCTTTCATCAGCATTTTGCAGTTTCCAACATATAAATCCTGTAACCTAGATATTTTTAAGAGATGAGTGGGTTGATGTGTCTTTAATTTTGATTTCTAATTATTGTCACCATTGTGTTAACTAAATCAATAAGGTTGATTTCTGTGAGTGTACATCATATCATGAAACCTTGCTAAATTAACTTATCAGCTCTGAGAGTTTTGTTGTTGTTGTTTTGTTTTAAAATAGATTCTGAGGATTTTCTAATGTGCCTGTAAATACAAACAACTTTAGTTCTTTCTTTCCGATCTGTATGCCTTTTCTTCCCTTATTGCTCTGGCTAGTACTTTTAGTACTGTTTAATAGAAATGGTCAGAGCAAACAAGTTTGCCTTGTACCTCATCTTAGGGGAAAAGCATTCAAATTAATGCTTATAAGAGTTTTTATCATGACTGGGTCTTGAATTTTGAAAAATGCGTTTTGTATATCAGTTGATAGATTATATAACTTTTCTTCTTTAAATTGGTAACTTTTCTGTTTAAAACATTTTTTTGTGTGTGGAATAGACTATGGGGATAGAACAAAGATGTAAGCAGAGAGACCATATTGGAAATTGTTGCAATGATCCAGATGAGAGGTGATAGTGGCTGGGATGAGAGTGGTAACAGGAGAGTGTGAGAAGAGGTCAGATTTTGGATATGTTTCAAGCCCTGTGTGGGCAGGATTGCTGATGAATTGGATATGAGGCATAAGAGAGAATTCAGCATGACTCCCAAGATTTTTGGCCCAGGCAATTGAAAGTATGGAACTGTTGTTGACTGAGTTGGGGAAGAGTGGTGGAGTAGCAAGTTTAGACTGGGCTGGTTAATCAGGGGCTTGTTTTTTAACATGTTAATTTGGAAATGCCTTTTATACATATAACTGGTGATATCAAGTAACAGATAACCTGAATAAGAACATTGTGATGGGAATAGAGAGAAGGGGATGAATGCTAGAAATTTTTGTGGGAGTGATCAGTGAAACTGCCATTGAACTTGTATGTGAAAAGGAAAAGAAGTAGAGACATGACTCGGAGGTTTCTAGCTTCAAAATCATGCTACTTATAATGAACAGAAATACATTATTGGGTGGGAATGGTGAGTTAAGTTTAAACAAGATGAGTTTAGGTTGGTATCCTGGTATTGTCAGGATGTTTACTTGTTCCAGTCCACCCTTTCTTCCCCCCTCACTGCCTGAATTCCATTGCTATTAGTCTTAACAAGTTCCCTTTAAGAAAAAAGTAATTTCTTTTTAGTCATAATCAACAGTAGAGCTTGAAATGTGTGAGAGCAATTCCTTGTTTCCTACCCACATTCCCATCCTCTTCCCTCCCTCACCTCAGTGAAAAAATTACTTAGAATAAAAAACACCACTGTCATTACCACCACCCTACCTCCAGGATATTGGTAGTTTTTGTATTTTTATATGAAATAAATGAGGCAACCTCGCAGAGCTCTTTGAAGAAAAACAAAACTTTATGAAGTGTTTTTGATTCAATTAATACTGAGGAAAGTAACACCTCACTCATCTAATATTATTAGGTAATAAATAATTCCATAAGACAATTGAAACCTACCTCAAATCTATTTCTTTGTAATGTTTTATAACCTTTGCTGCCATCTGAAATAGGGACCCTCATATACACACCTCACATACTAAACTTCTTTTGAAAGATAGAAATAGCTTTTTGTTTCAGAGCTTCAGAATGAATCAGAAACCCCAGGTTCTAGTCCTAGGCTCAGCACTAAGTTGTATGAGAATTGAATACATGAACTCTTTCTAGAACACTGGTTGGCATGTAGTGATTGCTTAGCAGATACTTTTGAAATGAATCATTGTTTTATGCCTACTTTAGTACTCCTTCTCTGATTTATTACTTGAAATTCATGGCTGTCTAGAAAATAAGCTTCTGGTTTTTTGTTTTTTGTTTTGTTTTGTTTTGGTTTTTTTTTTTTGCGGTACTGGGGATTGAACCCAGGGGCATTCTACCTCCGAGCTATACCCCCAGCCCTATTTTTTATTCTTTATTTTGAAACAGGGTTTCACTAAGTTGCGGAGTGCCTCACGAGGTAGCTGAGGCTGGCCGCGAACCCGGATCCTCTGGTCTCAGCCTCCCAAATGCTGGGCTTACAAGCGTGCGCCACCACGCCTGGCTAGGTTTTTAATAAATAAAAACATCTAGGTTCTCATAGAGGTAAACTAAGCTTAATATATAATGTCCATTTTAGCTGCTTAATGGAATTTTTGGCCTTGATATATTTGCTGATATTCGAAGTTGCCAAACAAATGGTTTCTAATACTTGATTTGTTGAGAGCACTTTACTTAGTACATTTTATGTGACTATGGTATATATAGGCAGTGGCCTATATTTTAAGTACATGACACATATCCCCACAGATTGTATAACTTTGATGAAGAGATACTGAAGTGAAACTAAAAGAGAATAATTAAATGGTGAGTCATACAGTATTGAGCTACAGGAATATTATAGTTCTAGGAGTAGAGCCCTTGTAGGCTGAAGCAAGAGAATAAGGATTCAAGTAGAAGGTGAAACTGGAGAAGATTTTGAGGAGGTAATTATGATGTTGATATCAAGATGGAGAAATGACATTCTAAGCTAGGGCAGTAGGAACTAAGAAAAGAAAGAGCTTGAACATGTTCAAACAGACCTGACTAGATCCTTAAGGGTATGGGACTGGTGAGAAATAAAAGTAGGTAGATTTAGTTAGAAGGGTTTTAATTTAGGCTATATAACCCTGGAGAGATCCAAGGATAGAATTTAAAGGGGTCTGAGCTAGGTGTGGTGGTATACATCTATAATCCTAGCTACTGGGGAGGCTGAGGCAGGAGGATGAAAAAAAGTTATTTAATCTTTTATACTATATATAATAGTTCGGAAAGGAAGACCTTGGTGGCAGGAAATTAAGCCATGAATCTGGTCATTTAGATGTTGGATGATAGGGTTAGTGGTAGCAATTAGAAGAAGTGAAGTAGAATTTTAAGAGGTATTCAGAAAGAAAAACTATAGGAGTTGGTGGCATGGGGGCTGAAATACATGGAGTGATATAAGGGAGAGTATCAGGAAGAAAGTTAAGAATAAAGTGCCTAAATTAGGATTCACGGAAGAGTATTGTAAAGGGTCCACAGTGCCTTATCTGAAAACCTAAGGCCAACTGTATTTTGGAATCTTTTTTTTTGGGGGGGGGGGCCAGTATGTTGTATATTATCTTATTCTCACCATAGATGAGTTTTGACATTAAGTCATTAAAAAATATTTTTAGAACTTTTTAGGTTTTAGAACTGTGGAAGTAATTTGTGGACTATAGGAGAGTCATAAGAGTTGTGTTAATATATTAATTATGAAATGAATGAGATTTAAAGGAGTTGGATAAAAGTTAAAGCAAGAGAAGAGTTAAGATAGCTTCAGTTTTCAGATCAAAAAGAAAATTACTACTTGTGACAAAAATGGGAAGTTGAGGGAGGAAAATTAATTTGAGAAGAGTTCAAGTAAATAAGCACAATTAAGAGAAAATGTTTTTGCTTCATTGAGATTCCTTTTATTTTTCATGTACTCTTTATCATGAGCAAATCAACTTGAAAACTTTTGTATGTGTTGTAGTGTAAAATTTATTTTTAAAAGGAGCTCTTAGAAGCCGGGCGTGGTGGCACACGCTTGTAATCCCAGTACTTGGGAGGCTGAGACAGGAGGATCCAGGTTTGCGGCCAGCCTCAGCTACTTAGTGAGGCACTCCGCAACTTAGTGAGACCCTGTTTCAAATAAAGAATAAAAAATCAGGCTGGGAGTGTAGAATGCCCTTGGGTTCAGCCCTAGAACCAAAAAAGAAAGAAAAAAAAAAAAAAAAGAAGAAGAATACACAAGTTAAAAGGAGCTCTTGAGCCAAGTGTGGTGGCACACACCTGTAATCCTAGTACTTGGGAGGCTAAGACAAGAGGATCTCAGGTTCAAGGATAGCCTCAGCAAGTAGTGAGACTCTCATCAACCTAGTGTTTCAAAATAAAAAATAATAGAGCTGAGGTATAACTCAGAGATAATGCCCCCCCTCCCCCCGGTTTTAATCCCCAGTACCAAAAATAAATAAATAAAGGAGCTCTTAATTCTCAGCAGCCTGGAAGGAGCTTATCATACTATGTTGAAATCTTGAAGTGTTTCTGGGTTGGGAGCAGGTAGAAAACTCTTCCTCCCTAGGTAAGTGAGGACTGTGACCCTACTCACTGGAGCAAAACCTGAAAAGGAGACTCAGGAGTGGAGTGAGGTGTTTAGCCCCTAACACATAGGTTTTCTGTACGGTTGAATCGTGACTATAAGCATATTCACAATAACATGATTTGTAAGTTAAGCGGTCATCATTCCACAACGGTGGCCACTGACAGGGCAGGGTGCTTCTGTGTGCAGTAGCAGTGGTTACTGCCATCTGTTTCTGCCTTCTAGACTGGGTCAGGATATCAACTCAGTGGCAAGCATTAGCACAAGTTATGGTGTGCTTTTGTGCCAAAGTCTGGAATAGAGACAGTTAATGCATGAATATGTAGGATTGAGTAGGTTTTAACTGTATTGCCATTTTATACTTCTTAAATCCACTTTGATAAGTGGGTTTATATATTGATATTGTCAAATAAAGTCTCAGGAAGAGACAAATCTTAAAAATGAAGCAAAACTCAATTGCTTGTAAAATAAATGTGTGCATTTTAAGATTCATAAGAAATAAAGTTAGTTTTGTCCCCTTTTTTTGGTCCTGTTGACTGAACCCAGGGGTATTCTACTCCCCAGACGTTTTTATTTATATTTTGAAATAGGGTCCCACTATGTTGCTGAGAGTCTCACTAAGTTGCTGAGGCTGTTCTCAAACCTGTGATTCTCCTGTCTCAGCCTCTTAAGTACTGGGATTACAGATGTTTGTCACCATGACTGGCTAAATTTTATCTTTCATAAACTTGGTCATATTCTGCTGACTTATATGATTAGGATTCTTATGTTTATCTTAAATTAAGGTATTGGACTAGATAATCTATAAGGTTCCTTCAACATCAGATTCTGAGTCTGAATGTCTTATCAAGTAGAATAGAACATGTAAACTACAACTTAAAGGACATTCTCCTTAGATTATGCTAATTGTAGATGAGATAGCAAAGAAACAAGTGAGAAAATGAATGTCATAATTTGCACCTTTTTCCTTTTGATAAACATTGAGAAGAGGCATAGAAATAAGGATCCTAGGAAACTAGAAGACTGCACAGTGTTGTCCAGAAAAGGAGTCTTCAAGAAGAAAATTATCAGTGATGTCACTAGTACAATAAAAAGGAAGGAACCCTGAAACACATTTCTGTCCTTAACTTTGCTGCTTATTAGAGTTTTAGTAATCAGTAAAAAGTTAATTATCTGAGCCAGCCTCAGCAACTTAGTGAGACCCTGTTTCAAAATAAAATAGGGCTGGGGGTTTAGCTCAGAGGTAGAAGACCCTGGGTTCAATCCCCAGTACCACATGCGCACACATACACGCACACACACACAATTATCTGAATCTTGCAAAATGAGAGTAAGAACTACTTAGCCTTGCTCAATGGTTTTCATGAAGATGTAAATTAGGAAGTGCCTAGTAAAACGTAAAGTATTCATGAACGTAAGTGGTTGCAAAAAGGTAGATGAAGATCTTGAAGTTACTGGATTTGGTGATTTGAATAAAAGTATTATCAAGGGAGAGATCTAGAAAGTAGATAAAAACAAAGTTGAGGCCATGGTATAAATACTTGATAGAGGAGTTTGGCAAGGCATGAGTGGTAAGAGAGAGACGAACTTACATGACATATGTATTTATTCCTTGCATTGCTATTGGTGTTTTCTCCTAGCCTAGGAATAGATAGAGGGCAGGACTTGGCAACAGCAATTTTAATAAGTAGCTTTGTGAATAAATACTTGCTAAACGATTTTAAGACAAATCGCAAGGGGAAATTTTGTGCTATGTGTGTATATATACATAACTTTGTGTTTAAGATGAATAAGACAGCCGGGCGTGGTGGTGCACGCTTGTAATCCCAGCATTTGGGAGGCTGAGCCCGGAGGATCCGGGTTCGCAGCCAGCCTCAGCTACCTAGTGAGGCCCTCTGCAACTTAGTGAGACCCTGTTTCAAAATAAAGAATAAAAAATAGGGCTGGGGGAATAGCTCGGAGGTAGAATAACCCCTAGTTCAACCCTCAGTACCGCAAAAAATTAATTAATTAATTAAAATATATAATAAGGCTGGAAGTTTAGCTTTGAGATAGAATGCCCCTGGGTTCAATCCCTAGTACCACCCCCCCACACACACACACATACAAAGGTTTTGTTATTAGAAGTGGTAAAATACTAGACTTCCTATTTTGGTATTAAGTAAAATGCTAAATTCCTACTAAAAAGTCATGGATCAAAAAAGGTCTAGCCAACATTACTGCTCTGTAACATTGTCTTCAGAATGCTAACCAGTATAATTAGACCAAAAACAAAACAGGAGATAGAATTACTGAAAGGGAAGAGGCAATTTTACTATTATTTGTAGATGACATTGTATATCTGGAAAAACAAAGAAGATCAACTGAAATAGTACAATGAGTAAAGAAATTTAAATATCACAGCTAGATATAAAATTAAAATACATAATAATGTTTTTTCTAAAGTGTTTTCCCCCTTCATGGTCTTTAAACTGGAAGTCTGTTAATAGGGGTTAATAAATGGGAATCCTCCTCATACTTTTTTTTTTTTTCCTTTTTGAGGAATTCACCAGTTTAATCTTACCATCTCTCTGTTTTGAACAAGATACTTCAATGCTAACCTTTAAAAACTGTTCTGAAATAAAATTGTGGCAGTGAATACATTTAGACTAACTATAAGGAAATCATTATTTAAAAAAAAATAGAAGAATTCCTTGTGGCTTGTGATACTTGCTCTATTACTCTGTAATGTCAGGGAAGGTGTAATCTGATCTTTGACCATATTTGGTAAATAATAATTTTCTGTGGAACCCACTGTTCTATCAGTAAGAGGAAAATTATTGCCCCTATGTAATGCTTCTCTTTGCCTTTAAAGCATTTCCTGACTTAAAGACCAAGTTCTCTCATATTGATTGCTTTTTTTTCCCTTTTAAAATGCTCTTTATTTCAGATCTGTAAGAAGTATGTTGACACAAATATTTTCTACTTTATTTAGAGGGAGAAGAATTAATATGTCTTCTTATTTACTATGAACTGTTTTTATATCCTAAATGTAAATTGTTTTATCTGTAGCTTTCAGAATTGAGCTATCTCACACATTTGCTTTGTAGCTATTTTGAAGTCAATGTTGATAAATCTGTTAAATCTCTTAGAATGTGATACAGTTGAATTAGTTAAACCTAAGGTCTTACCATGTAGCTGTTGCTTTAGCATTTATGAAAATGAAAACAAGTATATTCACATGTTTAGAATAAAAAAAAAAGTATTTCTTTCTTTAGTAATGCAGAAAAATGTATTGGACCTAACAGGTACCAGGTTCTTAGGTGCTTTATGTGCTTTAGCTAAATCTCATGGCACTCCAATGAGATGTGGTAGTATGCTGTTAAATAGAAAGAAACTTTCTGCACAGAGTTTTAATCCAGGGCCATACTGAAATCAGATCTGAACCTAGCCTCCTCTCTTCTAGAATTCCTCTCCCTGCAGCATGCCATCACAAAAGATAGAAAGCTTATATTTTCCGTAAAAATGGTCTTTATTCCATTTTGTTTCGTTGTATTGCTAGTTACTAGAAATGCAAAGAGTTAAGCTCTTTGAATCTTTCTCTTCACTTTTTTTTTTTTTATCCTGTTGTAATTCTCACATTTGACAGCAGCATAGAACTTAATTTATTTAGACTGTTGTGGGATTCATTTCTTAGGAAAACTCCTAAGGACGCCAGCCTATCAAGCATAAGGATATCATTTCCATACCCTAGAAATCTAATTAGTACAATATTCTACCATTTTTAATATCCTGCCATTTCTATAATCTTTGTAGTTGCAAGTTTGCTTTTGGTTTTTGTTTCCATATGGGCCTGATGATTTAAAAAAAAAAATCATGAATCTATTTTGGTAATGGAAAAAAGAATTTCCAGTGTGGTTAAGAACCACATCTTATGAGCTGTTCTTTGCCTCCCTCTTTAAGAATTACAAAATATTTTTAAAAATTAGAACTTGAAATTCATTTTATTGTTTGAATGTATCTAAAGCATTTCTTAAGAAACCACAGAGAATTGATCATAGAAAATTAAGGGAGCAGTTAAAAGATGATAGGAAATAGAATACTAGAAGGGAAGAACAAAATGGCCTGAAAATGAAAGGATTTTACAATTCCATTTTTACCAATGAAAATGTATTTTGTTGTTGTTTTTCTGTTACAGTTACTCTGATCCCATTGAACAGGCTATTGAAAGCCATGAGATTTCATAAAACTAGTATTTGAATTTCTATCTAGATTTGGGAGTCTAGACTAGAGTTGGGTAGATTAAGAGAATGCTTTAACAAAATAGCTTCCTCTGGTAACTTGTAATTTAAGAAGACCTTTTTCCACTTTACAGTATTTTATGTTAAGAGACTGTAGGAACTACCTCACTACTGTTAGGTCTCATAATGTTATCTGGTCACATTTCTTATTCTGCCTACCTCTAGTTTACTCTAGTTTCTCTTCTGCTTTCAAGGCTCCAGACCCAGTTCCTGGACCTGCCCTGGAAAAGAAGTATCCAGTAGAGATGAGCTCACTGCAGTTACTTAATTAAAAATTTGTAAGCTGCAAAAATGGCAAAGGGCCAACCAAGAACAGCTACAATTTGAATTTTTCTATTTCCAGGTATGCTAAAGTCCCTGGCACCAGTCAAGCTTAGCCTGTGTAACTGCCTTACTGTGAAGTCTGTAATAACCCCCACTTTGCCTTCAAAACCTGCAGTAACACCCCTAACATCTGGATAATGCACAGCTAGTATTGACTTTAATGTAACTTTTGCCTGAATATTTCTAATTTCTAATGCAAAAGCAATTTGAGACAAATAAATTTAAAATGTTTCTAAGTTGATAAGCCCTGTGAATGTACAAAAGGTACTCTAGTCTGTATTGAAAAGTAAACATTAACAACAGTAACTGTTCTTTAAGAGGTTCACATATGGCACAAAGGAATATTAGGGAATTGAATGAATGAAATGAATTCTTCCTGTTGAGGATCCTGAGATCCTCAATAGTTCCATACTACTGATGCCTTCAGTAGAGTTAATGTGTTCTTCACTAACTGGAAATCATAAGCAATATTTGAACCAAATAATGTATGATAGTACTTTTACCTGAAGAACTTAATTATATTTTAAATGTAAGTATATAACTGATATTCACTTTTTTTTTTTTTGATTGGAATATAACAACAAAACTAAAAACTGAGGTTTCCCCAGGTTTTTGTTTTTTTGTGGTGCAGGGTATTCTGCCTCTGAGCCTCACTCCCAGCCCTATTTTATTTTTTTTATTTGGAAACAGTGTCTCGCTAAGATGCTGAGGCTGGCGTCAAACCTGCAATCATCATGCCTCAGCCAAGTACTAGGGTTACGAGAGTACGCCATCACAGCCAGCTTTCCTTGATTTTAACCAAGGAAAACCACTCATGAATGGTTAGAGAGAGAGCCAAGGTCAGTTAGCTTTTAAGGACATTTATTGCTTTTACCAATTTGTATAGATTTAGAAATAAAATTGATTTGTGAAAGATTACTTTATTTACTAAATGTGTAGATAACCGTACATATCTTTTGATTTTTAAAGTTTATTTCAAGCCCGGCATGGTGGCGCACACTTTTAATCCTAGTACTCGGGAGGCTGAGACAGGAGGGTCACGGTTCCTGGCCAGCCTCAGCTACTTAGTGAGACCTTGTTTCCAAATAAAGAATTAAAAATAGGGCTGGGGGTATAGCCTGGAGGTTGAATGATCCCTAGTACTACAAAATGAATGAATGAATGAAGAAAGTTCATTTCATTCAGGTTAGAAATTGTCCGAAATTGAACAAAGGAATTTTGTATCCCAATTATGAATTTTTAACAGATGATCCTAACAGTCTATCATGTGCCTAACCTCCTTCCTTACATTTCCTGCTGTAGTGTTAATGCAGTGAGCTTACTATCAGGCAGTCTAGTTAGCATTAGGACACTGATTATGTGCCACTTTATTTGTTTATTATTGAAAGAATTGTCTCACTGACGTTGAATTAAGAAGGAAATGGAGCAACTAGCAGTTTTATTACAGGGGCATCCCTACTGTTGGGGAATTTGAAAAAGGAATTGTGTATGACTATCAAGTCTTCTTAAGTTATCTTCGGTGGTGATGTTAGAAATGGTGAAGCTTTCTGTATTATTGGATGTAACTTGTGTGTAAAACCGTGCTAGGCACATTAGGGATGTAGAAAAGAATAAACCTTGCCTTCAGTGAACTTTACAGACATGTATAGTTGGTCTTCCATAGTCAGATAGTGATTGGTTCTGCACCAATCACAGATTGAAAATTAGGCTTACAGTGGCATCTGTACTGAACATGTATATACTTTTTTCTTGACATTATTACCTAAACAATACAGTATAGCAAATATTCACAATGTATTAGGTGTTATAAGGAATCTAGATTTAAAGTATATCAGAGGGTTTGCATGTGTGTGTGTGTGTGTGTGTGTGTGTGTGTGTGTGTGTGTGTGTATATATATAATCATTCTATGTAAGATACCTGATACTTGAGTATCTCTTGATTCTGGTATTCTTGGAGAGTTCTGGATTTAATCCCCCTTTTATACTGAGGGACAACGATGATGTGAAGGGAAGTATTATAATAGAGATGCAAACAATATACTTGAGAGTACAGAGAGAATCAGCTATGTGAAGAATGTAATTCTTTCTACTGAGTCTTGAAGGTTAGAATTCTTTAGAGAGTGGCAAGAGTGGCCTACAAACATTTTCTCAGCATCCACTGTGATTAGAAAATAGTGGGGATTTGATAGAATATGGCAGTATGTCATAGTACATGTTTTTGAATGTCAGAGGAAGGAGTTTGGACTTAATTTAACAGGCAGTGGGAATCCAATGAAGATTTCTTAGCACTGGTGTATGTAAGTAAGTCAATGAGTCTTTTGAAAAGTTTACTAATACAGTGAGGGTTGAGTGAAAAGTAACTGAAATACACATTTAGCATAGCACCCGGCCCATAATAAGTGTTGAACCAGAGGGTTCAAGTATAAATTTAGAGGAAATAGTGCATCTTGTCTACTTTTGTGTATGATAACTTTCCATGAGGGTATTGTGTTTATTGGGGGCCTCTTAAACTTAATAGTAGCAATAAACCTACTTTTTATACCACGCTCTATCTCTTTTATTCATTTAAACTTTTATTAATTTGTCGAGGGCTTGCGTAAATAGTTCTGTATTAGCCTTTGGGTGAAAAAAAAATGTAATTGGACTTTTTTGTTTTAACTGTGGGGTATAAATTAAGAGACTACGTTTTGAGATGGTTAGGCATAGACCTAAACATAAGAACCCATTAGTAACATTTAAATTAAAACATTACTGTAAGGCTAGTCTTTCAGACATCCTGGTAACTGATCATTGCTTCAGCTGTTAACTGTACATTGGTAATAGTTTCAGCATAGATAACATAGACTTCAAATTATTTTAAAGTAGTTGTGGTTGGCTAAGTACAGGTACTTTAGGATAACTCATTCTTTCCTTTCACACTAATCAGAATACAAGTAATGTTATTGGCAAATATAGAGAATATTTTTATAGGGAAAATGTTTATTCTGCTCTGAATCTCTTTCAGTTTTTTATGCCTAATTCAAGTAATACATGAATATACATTCTTAAAAAAAATTGAAACATTACAGAATTGAAACTAAATCTCCTCAAACTACCTTTAGAATCTTTACTGTGTACCTGTGTACTCTTTTTTTTTTTTGCAGTACTGGGGGTTGGGCTCAGGGGCATTCTTCCTCCAAGCTACACTCCCAGCCCTATTTTTTATTATTTATTTTGAAACAGGGTCTCACTAAGTTGCAGAGGGCCTCACTAAGTAGCTGAGGCTGCCTATGAGACTCTTGTAATCCCATTACTAGGGAAACCGAGACCAGAGAATCCAGGAATCCAGGTTCGTTGGTGGCTAGCCTCAGCTACATCATGAGGCCCTCTGCAACTTAGTGACACCCTGTTTCAAAATAAAAGAATAAAAAATAGGGCCGAGGATCTACCTCGGAGGTAGAATGCCCCTGGGTTCAATCCCCAGTACCACAAAAAATGAAATAAAATATACCTTTTTGTCTTTTTTCTTTTTTTATGCAAAGGGCATCATATTTTACATGAATTTTGCATCTTGATTTTTTTTTTTTTTTTTGCGGTACTGGGGATTGAACTCAGGGGCATTCTACCTCCGAGCTACACCCCCAGCCCTATTTTTTATTCTTTATTTTGAAACCGAGTCTCACTAAGTTGCGGAGTGCCTCACTAGGTAGCTGAGGCTGGCCTCGAACCC
>PVLC010025754.1:0-23351 GCA_004027655.1 Graphiurus murinus | reverse complement strand
TGGTACTGGGGATTGAACTCAGGGGCATTCTACCTCCGAGCTATACCCCCAGCCCTATTTTTTATTCTTTATTTTGAAACCGAGTCTCACTAAGTTGCGGAGTGCCTCACTAGGTAGCTGAGGCTGGCCGCGAACCCGGATCCTCTGGTCTCAGCCTCCCGAATGCTGGGATTACAAGCGTGTGCCACCACGCCCGGCTTCTTGTTTGGAAACAGGATCTCACTAGGTTATGAGAGCCTCTTTTAAGTTGCCAAGGCTGGCTTTGAACCTGCAATCCTCCTGTCTCAGTCTTCCAAATACTGGGTTTACAAGCATGTACCACCACACCCTGCTAATTTAAATTTTAAGAAGTGGGTTTTTTTGTGCTAGGGATAGAACCTAGGACCATGTGCATACTAAGATCATACTCGACCAGAGTCACACCAGCCCTTAATTTTCTTTTTTACTAGTAAGTATACCTCTCTCTCTCTCTTTTTCATTAAATAGTCTAATTAACAAACAAATTCCTATAGAATACAAAATGTAAAACAAATGAAAGACTGGTTGGCTGAAGGACAGTTGGATCAATTCCAGGTGCTACATTGGGGCAGGATCTGCATCACAGCCTGGGGCCCAGGGGCTGCCACCTCTTGGAGCAGGAGACACAGAGAAGGTGACGCCAGAGGCCTATGTGGTGTGGGGGAGGAGTCAAGAGGCCTCTCCCAGGGGGTTGAGCAGAGGGAAGGAGGAGTGGTGGGTTTTTTCCTAGGAAGCCTGCTTCTCCATCTCTGTCCCTACTCCAGCTTCTCCCTGGAGTGTATTTCTTTTTTTTTTTTTTCGGTACTGGGGATTGAACTCAGAGGCATTCTACCTCCGAGCTATACCCCCAGCCCTATTTTTTATTCTTTATTTTGAAACAGGGTCTCACTAAGTTGCAGAATGCCTCACTAGGTAGCTGAGGCTGGCCTCGAACCCGATCCTCCGGTCTCAGTCTCCCAAATGCTGGGATTACAAACGTGTGCCACCACACCCGGCTCCTGGAGTGTATTTCAAGCCTGGAAAGTACCACCTCCAAGAATGGTACTTGGTATATAATTTGTGTCCAAAAATCATGGTTGACTGAATGGATGGACTCAGTCCAGTTAATCCCATCTCTTCCCCAAACACCTCCTTCCACCTCAACAACAACAAAGTCTCTCAGGGTTGTTGTGAATATTGTGCAGGCTGTCTACTGCATAACTCCAGGAGGTGCCATTGCTGTAGAAAGCCACGTGAATGACACCTGATGCAGTTGGGGGGGAGGTATTTGCAAAATACTGTTTCTTCCTCTTCTGAGCTCATTAAAACTAAAGTCACATTAAGAGTGAAAGGGGTAAGGGAAGGGGAACCTCTCAACTCTGACCCTGCTGACTTTCCTGCCCTTTCCTCTCCAATTTCTAAGGCCCTTCCTTTGTTCCTTTCTAACTTGGGTTTGAGGTGATTTAGCCAAAACTGGCCAATTACTCTGTGACTTGACTTCAGAGCCTGGAACTTGTGGTATGATCTTGGGCAGGTCCCAGAAGCTCTCTGGGTCTCAGTTTCCCCGTATGAGAAAAATAAATAAATGTGCAGGAAGGAACTTGTGCTGGGAGCAGGAGCGTGTATGTGCATGTGTGTGTGTGTGTGTGTGTGTGTGTGTGTACAGGCAAGCATGTGCGTGCGTACTAGGGGTAAAATCCAGGGCTGTAAGCATGTTAGTTGAGTGCTCTACTCCTGAGCCACACTCCAGTCCAGGGAGTAGTTCCCCATGACTTTTCTTGGTTTGAAATGGATCTGTGGGGATAAAAGTTGGAGGAATGCATCTGATGGAACCTAACGTTCTCGCCAAGTCCCAGCAGCTTACCCAGTCCTGCTGGGTCTGCCCTTGCCTGGGACCTCTGCTCTGCTTCAGGGGACAGTATCCTGGCATGGAAGGAACTTGTGCTGGGAGCAGGAGCCCTGACCCAGGCCTGATGTTACCCATTGTGTGCCATCAGATGAGCACAAGCCCTGCCCAGGCCTCCGTTTCCTGCTCTGTGGAATGAGAACTTAGATCAGTAAGTGTCAAATGCTAGACTGGGTCTGTCATAGCCCTTTCCTCTTCTTCCTCCTCCTCCTCTTCCTCTTCTTCTTTGATTGAATCCAGGGCCTTCTATCTCTGAGCTATTATCTTCAGTCTTATTTTTATTTTTAAAAACAGGGTCTCACTAAGTTACTGAGGATCTTGCTAAGTTTCTTTTTTTTTTTTTTTTTTTTTTTTGCGGTACTGGGGATTGAACTCAGGGGCGTTCTACCTCCGAGCTACACGCCCTATTTTTTTTATTCTTTATTTTGAAACCGAGTCTCACTAAGTTGCGGAGTGCCTCACTAGGTAGCTGAGGCTGGCCGCGAACCCAGATCCTCCCGTCTCAGCCTCCCGAATGCTGGGATTACAAGCGTGCGCCACCACGCCCGGCTAAATTTCTGAGACTGATCTCAAACCTTCAATTCTCTTGTCTCAGCTTCCCAAGTACTGTGATTACACCTGGCTTCCTTTTCTTTTTTTAATGTTTATAATTTTTGTCTTTATTCTTTCTAATTACAAACATAACACATTTGTGAAAATTCAAATAGTACCAAAATAGGTTATAGGTCAAGAGGAACCCAACCCTTATTGAGAATCACTGCTCACATACTGGTTTTATTTTTGTTTTAATTCTGATATATTTTCAAATTTATGAAAAGTTGCAGCCAGGCTTGGTGGCGCACACTCGTAATCCCAGTACTTGGGAGGCTGAGACAGGAGGATCCAGGTTCACAACCAGCCTCAGCTACTTAGTGAGGCCCTCCACAATTTAGTGAGACCCTGTTTCAAAATAAAGAATAAAAAATAGGACTAGGGGTGTAGCTTGGAGGTAGAATGCCCCTGAGTTCAATCCCCAGTTCCGCAAAAAAAAAAAAAAAAGTTGCAACAATAGTACAAAGACTCTGATATAACTTTTACTCAAATTCATCAATTGTTTGCACTTTGCTCCTTTTGCCTTATCATCCTCTATGTATGCGTACGTGTGTGTATGTGCATAACTTTTTCTCCCCAAATTTCCCAATTCAAGAGTAAGTTGCAGACATCGTGCCCCTTTACCTCTAAATACTTCAGAGTGCATTTCCTAAGAACAAGGACTTTCTCCTACAATGCAAGACTTGCATAACCCTGCACATTTAACAACACCAGGAAACTAGCATTGATACAATACTGTTATCTAGTGCCCAGTCCGCGTTCATGGTCAGGTGTGTTAGGAATTTTTTACAGGTTTCCAGTAGAGGGAGAGAAACCAGGACAATTCTACAGTGAGGTCTTCTTAAAGTTAACGTGAATGTAACTTGAAGGTATGTGCGTTAAAATCAAGCACTCTCCTCTTTCATTTTTAGATGTTCTTTTTAAATGAAATAATGGTGAGAGTTGAAAGAAGTTTGTAATATGTTTTTTATTTATTTATTTATTTTTGTGATTCTGGGGATGGAACCCAGGGGCATTCTACTTCTGAGCTACATCCCCAGCCCTATTTGTATTCTTTATTTTGAAATAGGGTCTCACTAAGTTGCAGAGGGTTTCACTAAGTAGCTGAGGCTGGCCGCAAACCGGATCCTCTGGTCTCAGCCTCCCAAGTGCTGGGATTACAAGCATGTGCCACCACGCCCGGCTTGTAATATATTTTTTAAACAGAAGTAAATTTTATTTATTTGTATTTTGGCAGTGCTGGGGATTGAATTTAGGACCTTGCACATGCTAGGGAAGCTCTCTACAACTGAGGCACACCTCCAGCTATAACTTGTTTCTTATATTTTTACTTGGCAAAATAAACAGTGGGTGGTATTCTGTTAGAACTCAGATTTCTTCTGAAGAGATCCCAAGGAGTGGTGCCTGGCTCCCTTGTTCCAATTCCATGGTCCTCAAACTCACCTGAAGACAGGTTTCTGAGCACCCCCCCCACTCCCGTGTGTGTGTGTGTGTGTGTGTGTGTGTGTGTGTGTGTACGTGTGTGTGTGTGTGTGTGTGTGCGTGTGTGGTAATAGAGATTGAACCCAGGGGTGTTCAATCTTTTTATTTTTTATTTTGAAGCAGAATTTCGCTAGGTTGCTGAGTGACTCACTAAGTTGCCGAGGCTGGGCTCAAACCTGCAATTTGCCTGTCTCAGCATGCCAAGTACTGGGGATCCAGGCATGGAACACCACACACTGCTCCTGAGCCTGGTTGAGAGAGAGTGCAGCTGCTCCTACTGTTGTGGTGGGCAGGATAGGCAGTCATTGGCTCTGCCCCCACAGGTAAATGCTCCTACCTGGGAGATGGGGCTCTGCAAGAGAGGGCCAGCTAGATCACATGGCTCTACCTGCCCCCAATATTTTTTGTCCTTCTGCATTTCATTTTCCATATAAAAAAGGTGATGCAGCAGAAGGATTAAATAATTTGTAGATCAGAAGAGCAAGCTGAGTCTATAATCCCAGCTATTTAGGAGGCTGAGGCAGGAGAATTGGGAGTTTGAGGCCAGCCTTGGCAATTTATCAAAACCCTGTCTGAAAAAGGAGAACATGCTGGGTTCAATCCTTAGCACCACAAAACAAAACAAAACAAAACAAACCAGAAGAACAGCCGGGCATGGTGGCACACACCTATAATACCAGTACTTGGGAGGCTAAAATAGGAGGATAGCATATCTGAGGCCAGCCTCAGCAACTTAGCAAGGCCCTCAGCAAGTTAATGAGATCCTGTCCCTGTCTCAAAATGAAAAATTAAAGGGACTGGGGGTATAGCTTGGAGGTAGAATGTCCCTAGGTTCAATTTCTAGCACCACATAAAAACAAAACAAAACAACCGCCCCCTCCGAAAACAAACAAACAAACAAACCAAAAAACCCCCCAGAAGAACAGAAAGGGACAGGCTCAGAATTCAAATCTGGTTCTAGCTCCAACACTGATGTTCTTAAGAATCAAACAGATACTCAGATGAGAGAGCAAAGTCTTGCCTCTTGCTGAGTTGTTTATACTTCCGCTGTGTGCTTTGTTTAACTAAAGTGTGATTTCTGTAAGTACTTTGTAAATACCAACCTCCTGCTTTTCTTCCCCACCTATAAAAGAACCCAGTTGAACAACTGAGCTGCAGCACAGTCAGTTGCTGCCCTCCCACTAACCTCCCTGTGGCATCTACAGCGCCCAGATTCGCTCCAGGTATCAGTTCCTCTCCTTCTCAGCTTGAGGTCAGTGCTGAGGCAGTAACAGTGGCGATACTCATCTTGCTCACATGAGACATGGCAAATTCCAGCCAATGACCAGTTGAGTGTCAGTCTCTGGAGTGCTTCGGAGACAAGTTTTTCTTATTCTTAAAGTTTTTCTTATTCTTAAAGTTTTCTTATTCTTAAAGTGGCACAAATAGCTCTCTACTATTTATGTGTTTTGCTGCTTGTGGATGTTGTTGTGTGATGATGTGATGTCTGGAGTGGTGGCAGCCATCTCGGAACCATAAGGTGAGCTAGCTGACAAGGACAGTATGGGGAAGGGAAAGAGGAAATAACCTGGATCCTTGATGATGCTGAGGTCCAAGATCAACCTCTCCTGAAACTGCCCTTCCTCTGTGGTTCTTGTTCTGTGAGGCAATACACTTTCCTTATTGTCTAAGGAACTGAATAGAGAGACTCTCTGTTCCTTGTTACTAAAACATCCTTATGGATGCATGAGCCATGAACCATGAGATTAAAAGGATAACACCCAACACACTAAGTTGATATGCGAATAGCTGCTTGCAGGAAAAGCAGCCATCCTTAAATGAGGAGATCTGATTCCTTGACCAGAGGAAGGCCCTGAGGAGTCCCTCACTGCTGGTCTAGGGGACCGGAGGCAAGCGCCAGCAGGAGTCCTGCACTCTGCATGGTCCCTGCAGGAGCAGCTCCTAGCAGGAGAGGCCCTACACCCGGCCCCCCAGACTTCTGACTCCTACTTCCTGTAGGGCTGGGGGCAGGCAGAGGAAAGAAGCTTTATTTACTGAATCAGGATGAAAAACAGATGTCCAAGAACCCCACTGGGCCCAGGCTCGCCCTGGACAGAGCCTGGGCCTGTTCTGAGTCCTGACCCACCCGCCCCCCGGCCTCACACCAAGTCCAGATGTGGCTTCTTCCAAGTCCTGATAATACTTTTGACTTGTTGAGGCTGAGGAACCTTTTTACCTCCAGCTCAACCCTAAACTTACCAACTCACCAGGAGAGGAACAGGAGTGACACCGTGGGACATCTGAAAGGGCACTGTTGAGAGGAATGTGGACTTGAGAATCAGATCCGCGAGGTTTGACCACAGCCGGGCCTCTTGCTAGCCAATCACTGTATCAGTCATCAGCAGCTTTTCTTTTTTGTGGTACTGGGGATTGAACCCAAGGGATTCTACCTCTGGGCTTCACCCCCAGCCCTATTTTATTTTTTATTTTGAAACAGGGACTCACTAAGTTGTGGAGAGCCTAGCTAAATTGCTGAGGCTGGCCCCAAACCTTCTCCTGTCTTGGCCTCCTAAGTACTGAGATTACAGGCATGCGCCACCATGCCTGGCTCAAAGCACTTTTGGTGCGAGGTAGAAGCTGAAGTCACACTTCCCAAGTTGCCCCTTGGGCCAGCAGGGTCCCATGGATGAGAGCTGTGCCCAGTAGCTCACCCCCACTACCTTCAGTTGGCTTGCCTGCTGCTGCACCTGGCAGCCAGGTCTGATGGCCCAGATGGCATCCACTGCAGCTGGTGTGGCTACAGGCTCTGCTGTGGGACCCAGGCTGGAGCATGGCAGCACCGAAGGCTTCAGTGGAGCAGGGAAAGTGAGCCCGCAAAGCCTGACATCAACCACCAGCAGCCTCAGTCACGCGGCTGCAGCAGTGCAGAGGCCTTCGCTTCCCAAGATAAAACAGTTTTCAGCGTGCCCAGAACCAAAGTGAAGCTAAGTGATTTGAAGGTTTTGGTGAAGTGCTGAGGCAGTGCAGGACTGCAAATGGATTCATCCAATTAAGAAGGTCACATAGAAGAAGCAGACAACGGCTCAGACAGAGTTACTTGAGAATAAAAATATAATTGACATGAAAGTGTACAATGTAAAACTGTAAGTTAAACCTCTCCTAGTGTTAATAGTTTCATTGCTTCTTTTTTTTTTTTGCAGTACTGGGGATTGAACCCAGGGGCATTTTACCTCCGAGCCAAACCCCCAGTCCTATTTTATTTATTTATTTATTTATTTATTTATTTATTTATTTATTTATTTTTTGCAGTGCCGGAATTGAACTCAGGGGCATTCTACCTCCAAGCTATACCCCCAGCCCTATTTTTTATTCTTTATTTTGAAACAGGGTCTCACTAAGTTCTGGAGAGACTCACTAAGTAGCTGAGGTTGGCCCCGAACTCGGATCCTCCTGACTCAGCCTCCCAAGTACTGGGATTACAGGCGTGTACCACCACGCCCGGCTGCTTCATTGCTTCTTAATGTCAATGGAGGGGGGTATTCTAACTCTATAGGAGTTCACTGAGTGCTACAGAACTTGGGGCTGGACAAGTGTTTGTGTGGCCTCCTTAAATCAGCTGTTGTGTTACTATTCTTTGTGAGTTAATTAGAATAAACTAATTTTTTTGCAAAATAAAAAAATAACAATTTAAAAAGTAAAAGGCCTGGGGGTATATCTCAGCGGCAGAGCACCATGGTTTCAAACCCCAGTGTGGAGGAGGAGGCAGCGGCGGCTGTTGGGGGAACTGATCTCAGGGGGGTCTGGGGGCAGGTTTGGGGCCTCAGCTGGCAGGGGCAGGTGGGCTGGGGTGTGCCCTAGGCTCCCTTCCTCCAGTGGTGGCCAGCTGAGCCCCAGGCAGCAGAACCGATGACTAGACTGCACTTTCTCAGTGAGCTCCCCAGTGGGCTCCCTGGGCCATGAACCCCAACACTGGTCTCTGAGCGAGGCCTGCGGGCCCCAGGCAGCCCAGTCCTATCCCTTGCTCCTTGCCTCAAGCTGCTGGGGCTTTCTCCTTGAGCCCGTGCCCCAGAGAAGTCCCAGGTTCCTCTAATCTGAAACTCTTGCCCTCTCCGTCCACCTTCCCTCATGATACTGGTTCCTGTGCAGACCCTCTGTCCTCCCCTGTCTGCACAAGCGGTTCCTTTTCTTCAAACTATTGGAAACAGGCCTTTGCTTTTAGCGTGAATGTCCTGGGAGAGGGGACAGTCATTTAGCCAAGTGCTTAGTCGGGTCCTCATAGACCACATTGGAAATCTTGGGGATGCAGGGCCATTTCTGTGCCCCCCACCCCAGCCAGCCTACCCTTCCTCAGTCCTGGAGAGGCACGGTTAGGGCCGTTTCCTCCTTCCGGAATGTTCTCCCTAGACCCTGCTTGGTTCCTTCCTCTCCAAGTGTCTATAATACCATGACCTGTATGTGTACACACATATACACACACACACACACACACACGCATAAATGCACACACACACACACACACACACACACACACACACACACACCATCCTCTTTCCCTCCTCCCAACCAGCCCTCCTCATCTCCCAGCACCTGTCTCCTCATTTTCTCCATAGCACCCACAGCCTATTTCTATGTCACAGAATTATTTATTCTGCCTATTATGTCTCCCCAACAAAAACGGGCCCCCTAGCTGGGCTTGGGGGAGCATGCCTGTAATCCTAGTACTTGGGAGGCTGACACAGGAGGATCACGATCACAGGTTTGAGGTCAGCCTCAGCAACTTAATGAGGAACTCAGCAACTTAGTGAGACCCTGTTTCAAAATAAAAAGCTGGGGATGTAGCTTGGAGGTAGAATGCCCCTGGGTTCTATTCTCAGCTTCACAAAAACAAACATGTACACAAACTAAAAAACGGGGCCCCCTGAAGGCAGGTCTTTGCTATGTTACCACATGCATGGAACGGTGTCTAGTCATGATCAGTGCTCTGTGGAGCACCTCCTGGGAGAAGTGAGGATCCTCCCTCCCCCACAGTCGTAGCCACCCCTAGGAGGGGGAGGAAAGCACTGCACCCCCATGCCTGCCCTGCGCTTGCGCATGGGGACACACACCTGCGCACCCTGTGTACGCAGCCCCACGTCCCGCAGCCCTCTGCACGTGCCGCTGACGTGGCTGTGGTTTTGAGGCCCAGGGTGCAGATTAGAGTCAGAGCATTCTGTCCTCTGCGGCTGCAGCAGCAGGTGGAGGTGGGGGGACAGGCCCCCTGCAAGCACGCACATGCAGAGACCCTCCTCCCCGCCCTCTTGCACACTCCAGCACACCCATGTGCGCATGGACAGATGGAGACAGCTGCCCCCAGGCTGGCAGCCAGTAGACCTATGCACCTCTCTGCCCGAGGCCCTTCTGGGGTGGGAGGAAGGCAGAGGAAGTGGCTGCGGGCGCCTTCCTCGCCTCTGACCTCCCACCTTCCGTGCTTTGTGCCAATGCAGGGCACCCAGCTTTGTTTATCAGCCCTTTCTTTTGGGGGAAGGGCCATTCCTGAGAAACAAGCTCAGAAACCAGCAGTGGCTTTGGGGGTGGGGCGGGATAGCCCAACCCTTCACCCATGTTCTCTGCTACTTTCTATACTGGGGGGTCTCTGGGAGATGGGCCGGATCCAGGCATCTAGGTTGAGTGCCAGCTCTGCACGACCCTAGATGAGTCACACAGCCCCTGTGCCCTGGTTTCCTCCCCTGCAGAGCTGGCATGAGGGTTAAACAAGTTCATATGTGCAAAGTGCTTAACCCAGCACCTACTCTCACTGTGTGGGAACGCTGTCAATAAATATTAGCTGCCACTATTACCATTTCCTGCCTCAGAGCCGAGAGGGCCGGAGCAATGGTCCTGTCAGGGCTGTGCATTCCAGCTCTGGCCTCCTAGACAGGGCCAGCTGCTTCTGGGTCACCCGGGAGCCCGCTGGGGAGTCCGAGTCCAGGGCCACCCCAGGGATGGAATGCAGCAGGTGTGGGGGTCTGCAGTCCCTGGGCTGCACCGGCCTCTCTAGGTCCACCTGTTTTGCAAGGCACCTCTCCCGCTGCCTTGTGCCCTTAATTCCTGGAGCCTGGGTTCTCTCAAGTACGAAAGGGAATGGAAATTCCCACATCACAGGATTACGGTCAAGAGAGGTGGTGGCTGAGAAGCACCGGGCCTCTGGCAGCCATTCAGGCTGGCCAGAGCCCCTGCCATTCCATTACTGCCTGCGCTGCACACCTGGCGCGCGGGCGGCTGTCCTGGGGCCCCCAGACTAAGAGCCCCGTGGACTTCAGGTCTCCGGAAAGGCCGGTGGACCAGGTGGGCCCAGCCTCATCAGCTCAGGCCCCGGGAGGGAACACGAGGACTGGGGTCTGAGGGCAGATGGTGCTCACGCCCCAAACAGCCGAAATGCAGAAGGAAGGGAGCACGGGCGGGCGCGGCTCCCCAGAGGAAGTTGAAAACTGGGCTGCGGAGCGGAGCCACAGTTCCAGCGCACAGGCCGCAGCTCCGCCTCCCCCCACCTGCTGACGTCAGTGGGGTGCCTGGCCCCGCCCCCGCGGGCCCCGGCGGGTGGAGGCAGGGTCTTCGCACCCGCAGCCTCCTGCTCCGCTCTGCTGCAGCTCCCAGTTCTGCCGAAGCTCTGCAACTCCTGGTCTGTTTCCCCCGGCTCTTTTTGCAAAAGGCAACCGTTTAGGGGCACCTCTTCACTCCACCTCAACACCCCACCTCTACCGAGTACGGCCCTAGAGAATAGCTGTTAAACACCTGTTAAACACCTATTGTAGCCCGGCGTGGTGGTGCACGCTTGTAATCCCAGTACTTGGGAGGCTAAGACCGGAGGATCTGGGTTCGAGGATCCGGGTTCGTGGCCAGTCTCAGCTACTTGGTGAGGCCCTCTGCAACTTAGTGAGACCCTGTTTCAAAATAAAGAATAAAAAATAGGACTGGGAGTGTAGCTCGGAGGTAGAATGTCCCTGAGTTCAATCCCTAGCACCGCAAACAAAACAAAACCCACCTATTGTATGCCTGGTGATTTCATATCCACACCCTCATTTAATCTTCCACAACATCCTGACGGCTTACAAATAAGGAAACTGGCCCAGAGAGGGTAGGTAACATAACTGTGCACTCACAGCTTGCAGGTGGCCCAGAGGAGCTGGCTTTCCAACCTGGGCCCCTGTCACCAATCCCTGTTGCCTCCGGTGAGTGAATTTCTGCTGGAAGCGCCCTGGCTGGCCAGTGCAGCTAGGCCTCCTGTTTATCAAGGAGGAAATGGACTCCCTAAGCTGGGAAGCCGGTGCCCCAGGCTGTGCCGCAGGCTCCTGGCAGAACCTGGCTGGCTTATAGAACTTTCTTTGGCATTGGGTCCCTGGTGGGTGGAGCTGTGCTGGGAAGGCAGCCTCCTTCCCCTCAGAGAGAAGCCTGTCCTGACAGTCCTAGCTGGGGTAGGCCCTGTAGATCCCCTTCCACCCTCCAGCAGGCTTTATTTCTGTTGGTAGCTTTTACTATCACTAACAGTTTTATGCATTAAGTTATTTATTTTTGTTTTTCACCTCAACTAGAATGTGAACTCCAGAGATCAGGGAGTGTCTGCCGGGTCCCTTGTCTAGAATAGTACCTGGCACAGACTCACAGAGGTCAGGGAGTGTCTGCCGGGTCCCTTGTCTAGAATAGTACCTGGCACAGACTCAGTAATTGTTTGTGGAATGAATGAATGAATGAATGAATGAGAGAGCTGGGAGGTAAAGGAATAAGCACAAGTAGGGGAAATTTTGGTGTGAGAATGAACTTACTAAGGGCAAGCCAAATAGAAAATTCTAGGCAGAGGAGGGGAATGAGAAGTAATTGAGAAAAGGGAAGGGGCAGGGCCACCATGTTCAGCCTCCATGTGCAGAGACTGCAAAATGAATGGGGCTGTCTCCAGTTGTACAGTTCTCAGCTTGAATGATAGTACATGGCGCCTCTGAGGATGGGGAAAGACACAACAGTTTCAGCCCTTCACAGGGCTGGAGGGATCCAGGGCGTAAGGAGTCTGCAGGTGCCCCTAGCAGGGGAACGGACTGTCTTCCTGAGGATGCCACGTGGTCGAGGCGAACAGTTTGCACAGACAGTTGTCCAACCGCAGGGGAACAACTGCTGTGCTGTTAGCAATCTCTATACCTGGAGCGCCTGGCAGGACGCGGTAGGGAAATCACCCGGCACACCCCACAAACACACACCAAACCCTGCAGACAGAGATAATGGTGACGGAGGGAGGGAGGGCCGTTTCCTGAGCGGGCGGCGGGCTCCGGAGGTGGAGGACACCATGTCCTGAGGTCTCTCGCTGAGCAGAGGTTCCAGCGGGGACCAGCTGCGGCTGCGGCACCCCATCCACCCCCCTCCCCTGTCCCACCACTGGGCACAACAATCAGCCTGTGGTGGTGGCCCGCCTGGGATGAGTCACCTTGCCCGCCGTGGGCCTCACTGGGCGATGTTATCAGCCGTCCGCTTGCCTAAGTCCTGGTGACATCACCCGCCTCCTCTCAGCTTCTCGGCACCGTAGCCGGCAGCCTGGCACACTCTGGAAGGGAGACTGGCAGGGCTTTCACCAGCAGCCATGGGGCAGGGAACCAGGACCTTCAGATACTTGGCCTCCAGTCCTGGTTCTTTGCTGCCCAGGGTCCTCAGTTTACCTCCCAGGGACCAAGTCCAGAGAGATGCTTCTCCCTACCCCATCCTTCCTTTCTCCTCAGAGAGAGGGTCTCCTCCACAGAGGCCAAGCGCCCGCCTTGTGGTGTCTACCTGTGTCTAAGGACGACGGCCCCCAAGAGCGAGCTCCTCCATGGCCCAGATCTGTGCTCCCCAGTGCCGTCCAGCAGGGCCCCTGGGTGGGACTTGGGGTCTCAGCTCTCCTGGGCTCAGGCTGTGCCACCCCACATTGTCCTGGGTCCACCTCTCTGTCCAGCCACTCTGCCCAGGATTCGCCTCTCACTCTTTCTGGGCAGCCTGCCCTTCTCTCCACCCTCCACAGTGCTGGTTGTGGCCATTGGTGCGTGGAAGGTGCCCCAGGGTCAGCAGAGTGGTGACAGGTGGCCCGAGTGTGTGCTCCCAGGTGGAGTGAGTAGGGACGGCCTCTCTTCCTCTCCCCAGCCTCAGAGTTGGACAGCTAAAGGGGCTCGGGGGAGAGGCCCAAGGGGAGGCTGGACCTCGCTGGCTGTGCATGTGGAAGGCAGTGGAGCCACCACAGAGTGGCCTAAAGGCGTCCTGTGACCCCAGGGGACAGCTCTCCAGAGATTTCCCAACAGCACTCACCTTTGCTCTAGTTATTTGGCCAAAAGGAATTGCTTCTTAGAAGAAACACACAAAAACAAAAGAAACCACCCCTGAGGTCACACCTGCGTCTTTGTCTGTCCTCTGCAGGTCAGCCAGTTCTGTCTCTCGGCCCTGCTGCACACCCAGCTGTCCCCTCAGCAGCCGGCAGTGTGGCAGACGCTTTCCCAACAAGGAGGGTGCCCAGAGACAGCCTGAGGAGAAACCTGGGGCTCAGCCCCACATCCCAGCCGCAGCAGACTTCAGTATCCTCTCTGTCAAATGGGGAACTACTTAGGAACTGGAGCATTGTGTGTGAAAGTGCCTGGGAGCTTTCCCTAACCAGCCGAGAGGCAGGGTCCCACAGGCCCACGAGGGAGGGTTCCAGAGAGGAGGCCTCACCTCAGTGACTTAAGGGCAGTTGAGTCCATCTGCTCTCAAAGTTGTAGGCTCCCTTTATGTCCTGAGTTGATCTTACTCCTAGTGATGGGCACTAGGAGAGTGATTGGCACCAGTGCTGGACTTGACTGGTCTAGAGGGATCCCTGGATCCTTTCCCAAGTTCTAGGTCTAGTGGGTGTTCCTGGGGTACTTCCCTCCTTGGTTGCAGACTAAGCTCAAGTCCTGGTTAATCCTGACTGTTTCCCTTAGTTGGTAGAATAGCCTGACTTTGGCTATATTTTGAGTCCTTTTCCCCATCAGTCCTGTGCCCAAAGTTTACTGCCAGTTGCATGTTCTGTGCACACCTCAGACTCACTTATCCCAAAATGAACTTGTCCCTCCCTCTTCCAGCTCATTCCTCCACTTGGACGCTGGGTCCTAGTTCATGGTCATATCCCCAAAGCCCAAACCAGAGGCAGGGTTACCCTTGACCCACCACATCTGATTAGCCTTCTCTTTTGGTGGAATATTCTAACACTTTGGTATCTGTAGGTTTCACTGCTACAGGGTGTCCCCACCCCTGTCACTTTCTATGACAGTGTAGGTCCTCATCTCTTCAGAATGGCCAGGGAGACTGCCAGGCCTCCTGGGCCCTCCTCCACACTGCAAGGGACTCCAGGCTGCGAGGGACACATCTTTTCTGGTGCCACGGTGTTGTCTCTTGGTGGCACGCATCTGTCACTAGCTTCACGCTCTTGCCCTGCTGGGCAAGGCAGACTGCTCGAGTGCTGCTGAGGCGTCCTTCCCTCCTCCAGGAGGCCTCTCTGGGTGGAGATAGTGGGCAGGTCCTCCTCCCTCAGCAGGCCAGGAACCTCATCCTCCCAGGGCTCAGCTCAGCCCTCCACCACTCCGTCCTTGCCCACACCTCCCTTTCTTCCCCTTTCTGGCTGTCTGTGCTCTCCACCCAGACAAGGATGTGGCAAGGCTGCTCTTCCCCTTTCCTCCCAGTACCCAGCCTGTATAACCTCAGTTTCTTCATCTGCAAAATGGGCATAATAATTATTTCTCCTTCTTCCTCAGTTAGAGGAGGGAGAAGAGTGGGGTGAGGCTGGGAAGTTGAGAGGAGGCAGGCACACCTGGCTGGAGTGGAGGCTACACCAGGAGGAGGCAGGGAGGCCTCACTCCAAAGCTGGCAGCCTCCCTTCCAGCTGCTGGCATCTGTGCCTGAGCCCATAGCGCCCCCTGCTGGCACCCATCCCAGAAGCTCCCTGTGGACACCACGAGCCCCCAGTGCTTTCCCCCACTGTGAACCCCCTGGAGATGCCCCTGACCTCAGGGAGCCCTTTCTGGGCATGGACTGGACCTAAGCATCAGGAAGCACAGGCCTTGGGTGGGGACCCAGGGCTTCCTCTGAGAAGGGGTCCCCCTAAACTGAGTTCAGCATTCTTACAGACCCCTGGAGTTTTCCTGGAGAGAAAGGCATGCAGCCTGGCAGGTGCTGTGCTCCAAGCTCAGGATGCCATGCCCTCTACCTTCACCCATGTGGGCTGTGAGGGACAGCAGGCCAGGGCGGACCCCAGGGAGTCAGGGCAGGGCTGGTCATGTGCCTTCCTGGCCCTTAGCTGGCCCCACCAGACCCTCGGTGCCCAGTGTGAGTCTGGCCCTCCTTCCTGCTGCTGCCAACGCCTTCCTCCACTTCAGCGTTTCCTTGGGCTGATCCTGTGTTGGGCACTGGGGATTCAGGGAGGAGCAA
Source organism: Graphiurus murinus (assembly GCA_004027655.1). NCBI lineage: Eukaryota > Metazoa > Chordata > Mammalia > Rodentia > Gliridae > Graphiurus > Graphiurus murinus. Next base: position 7,969 of record PVLC010025754.1, on the reverse strand, counting down.
GTCCATACCTGGCCCCCAGGACCTCAGACATGCCACTGTGGTCCTCCCCATCAACTGTCCTCCCCTCCTTCATTTCCAGCATTTCCTTGTTCCTTGGGTGCTGGGACCTGCTCTGGGAGGGAGGTAGATATATACACACCTCAGGTTAAACCCCGCCGGCTGTGGCCCCTCTTGCCCTCCTGGGAAGACTCCAACTTACCCCTACTCTGGGCTCCGCTTACTGTCTTTGAGACTCTTCCTCAAATGCTTCCTCCTCAGACTGCCTGTATAAGGCCCAGTTCAAATTCCTCTGCCTCCAGAAGCCTGCTGGCTGGGCCCAGCCTCTGATCTTTCCTGGCTCTAGGCTTCTGCAGGCTCTCCAGCACACACCGCTTTGTCCTGAGCACATTTATTATCCTATGTCAAGTCCTTTCCTGCACCTCTGGTAAGACCCAGAGGTCAGGTCACACCTGCTCCTTTCTTTTCTTCTCTCTCTCTCTCTCTCTTTTTTTATGGTACTGGGGATTGAACCCAGGGGTGTTCTACCACTGAGGTACACTCTAGTTCTTTTTATTTTTTATTTTTTTACTTTGAGATAAGGTCTTGCTAAATTGCCCAGGCTGTCCTTGAATTGCAATCCTCCTGCCTCAGCCTCCTGAGTAGCTGGGATTACAGGTGTGTGCCACCTTGCCTGGCTCATACATGTTCTTTTAAGTCCTTTTAAGTTAGCTATTCTTTTTTTTTTTGCGGTACTGGGGATTGAACTCAGGGGCATTCTATCTCCGAGCTACACCCCCAGCCCTATTTTTTTATTCTTTATTTTGAAACAGGGTCTCACTAAGTTGCGGAGTGCCTCACTAGGTAACTGAAGCTGGCCTCGAACCCGGATCCTCCGGTCTCAGCCTCCCGAATGCTGGGATTACAAACATGCACCACCACGCCCAGCTTAAGTTAGCTATTCTTGCCATGTTCAATCCCCAGTACTACCAAATGAATAAATAAAATAAAATAAAATCAGCCAATTCTGAACTGGGTGTGGGATATTAGCAGTGTCTGGAAATAATTTTGGTTGTCACAATTATGGGGGAACCTAGAGTCAGGCTGTTGTAACCATCCTATAGTGCACAGAACAGCCCGCCACAACAAAACATCTTCCAGCTTGATGTGTCAGTAGTGCTCAGGCTGAGAAGTCCTGATTTAAATGAACCCATGGTGCTGGGCATGGTGGCCCACACCTGTAATCCCAGTACTTAGGAGGCTGAAACAGGAAGATCAAAGGTTTGAGGCTAGCCTAAGCAACTGAGACCATGTTTCAAAATAAAAAAAAAAATTAAATACTGTTGGAGTGTACCCCATGTGCCTGAGTTCAATCCCAGTACTTAGGAGGCTGAAACAGGAAGATCAAAGGTTTGAGGCTAGCCTCAGCAACTGAGACCATGTTTCAAAATTAAAAAAAAAAAAAATGTTGGAGTGTACCCTATGTGCCTGAGTACCACAAAAATGAATAATTTAAAAAACGAACACATGGATTAGGTATTAATTAATATAGTGGCAGTGACTCATGCAGGAGGATCGTTTATCCCACTGAAAGAAACAGGGCAGACGCCGCCTCTGAGCTGACAGCAGCTTCTCCTTAACCGCCTTTCCAGTCCCAGGTGTCTTCCACATATCTCTGGGTCCAGCAGGTCTTCACAGGGGGAGGCAGACCCAAGCCCGAGGAGGAGCGGGGCCTGTCTAGAGTCCAGGGGGAAGTGTGTCCAGTGTGGAGACTCTTTGGGCGCAGAGTGCACCTTGGCTGCATCTAAGAGACAAGATGGAGTGGCCAGTTCATTTCATTGTCAAAAGTCCTAAACTGTCTCCAACATGCACCAGTCATTTCTGCCCTCTGCTGAGGGGCTGGATCCCTCCAGCAGGGCTCAGGATGAAGTACTGACTTCCACCCCGTAGGCAGATGTGTGTGTGGGGGTCTTGTGGCTGTAATTGCCCTCCCGGGAAACAACTATGAGAACAAGAACGCTTTGATAGGCTCCATCAAAGCTGCCTCCATGTTCCCTGGGGAGACAGTGGGTGGGAGGTGAGGCATAAAGAGCCTCCAGCTGGGAACAGCTGCTGGCCAGGCCTCAGTGCAGAGGTGGAGGCCATGAAGGGTGTCCCCCTTTGGCTGAGGTTAAGAATGTCCCAGAGGCTGGTCGCCCAGAGACAGCCCTCTCTGGAGGCTTTTCAGGGCCCTTCTCTGCACCCTCCCTGGGTGGGCCGGGTGACCCAGGGTTCTGGGGAGCTGAGTGGAGGTGGCTGTCTCCTTGTGTGAGGGACTCATTCACTCTGACAGGTCTGGCTCCTGTTCCCTGCAGCAGGAGAAGGAACCCTCGGAGGTCCTCCCAGCCCTCCCAGCCTGGAGGAGCCTGGTCTTTGGTATTGAGGGGACCCTGACCAGCTCCCTCCATGGACCTCACACACCTACTTCCCCGAGGGTGATCTCAGAGGTTGCCAGCTCAGCTGGGCAAAGGATGGGGCTTTGAGGTAGAAGTGACCTGAAAGCTCTCTGCTGGCGGGCACCCGCTCTGCACTCTCCCAGACACAGCCGCCCCGCAGCACCTCCTGCAGGTGAGCAGTGCGTGGTGCGAGGAGCGGGTCTGCAAGGTCCTGGGTCTCACCGAGGGCCTTTTTGGGTGCCGGTGTACTTTGGAGTTAGTGCTAGGGCCAGATGATGCAGTCTGCACTGAGACATTCCTTTCATTCCTCAGAGCCTTGGTTTGGTCATCAAAAAATGGGTGTAAAAAAAGCTCCCACCTTCGAGGTAAAGCACTTAGCATAGTTCTTGGAGTCAGAGTGTTCAGTCTCTGTTGGCAAGTACGGTTTTAGCTGCTGTGCTGCTGCTCTCCTCATTGTCATCGTCATTTAGGTTAACGCTTAGCTTGTAGGATCCAACTTTTAGGAAATCTATTGCTTTATTTAGCCTGATGTGAAAAACAAAGGTTATTACTTCTGGAGCACTGTTAGGGTTGGCCTTCCTTCCCTCCCTCCCTTCCTTCCTCCCTCCCTTCCTTCCTTCCTTCTTTCCTTCTATCCCTCTCCAATCCCTCTCTCTCCTTCTTTCCTCTTTCTCTCCCTTCCTTCGTTTTTGCAAACAGCAGAGAAACTCAAGTCCCAGAAACACACCTTGGGTGTTGGAGTTTTGGGATAAGGGGCACAGATGTGGGCTGGCTGTGGATGCAGCTGGAATTGGCTCTGTCACTTCAGGGAACGTGTGGGAATGTGTGTGGCAGTGTATGGAGTCCAGGGAAGCTATGTGTACCACGTGGCATGGTTCTTGTCCTGTGTGAGGGCTCTGTGTGTGCCCTTCTGTTTGTCTGCCTCCCCTGCTCCCTCACTGAGTACACCTGCTAGTGGTGTGTGTGTGTGTGTGTGTGTGTGTGTGTGTGTGTGTGTGTGTGTTCCTGGCCATTGGGTCCTGACTATGTCCTTGCATATTGATCTGTGGGGGGCCTCAGTTTAGAGGCTGAATGCTGCCAAGGAGAGTTGGGTTTGCAGGCCATGCTGGGTTGGAAAACATCATTTTCAAGACAGCAGAAACCCAAGTTACCTGGAGTAAATAGAACTCATTAAACTGGAGCAAGGAGGGAGTTTATAGTTTTCCTCTGGACTAGTTCTCTCATTTGATACATGGGTGTTTGAGACTAGTGGTGGAGAACCAGCTGAGGTGTGGGTAACTGGGCTGTGGACAGCTGTCCATTCCCCATGGTCTCATTCCTTACCCTGAACAGTCCTCTCTAGGGCAAAACTCAGACAGAGGTAAGAACCTTAAAGAGAATCTGGGCTCAAAACAGCCTTCACCTAGGCCTGGGCTGGACCTCTCCTGGTTCAGGTCCCTAGAGGGTAGGATTCCCGACAAACACAAAATGATTTTTCAGTATAAGCACGCCATGAATATTGCACGGGACATATTTATACCAAAAAGCTGTTAGTATTTGTCTGGAATTCAACTGTAACTGGTTATCCTATTTTTCCATTTGTTAAGTCTGGCAAATTAGTGCCAAATGGGCTGAGAGGCTGATGGAGAAGCAGGGGGTCTTCAGCTGTGTCCCACCTAAGATTAGACACCCCAGGCCACCCCTGGTCATCGGGGATATACTGAGTGTTTCCTGGGGCCTGGGCTGGTGCAAGGACTCTGTGTGACTACACTGAGGTCTGTAGCCTCTGCCTGGCAGGTCCACGTGTTCTGACTTGGTGCGCCTGAGCAGTGGGTGAGGGTGACTCCAGGAGGCTCTGCAAGCCAGACTGGCCAGTGAGGGCTTTCCATCCCAGGTGGCTATTGGCTTGCAAATGTCAAGAGATACTACTGTAATGAATCAAATACAGATTTGTTCCAAGGCAAGCCTTATGTAATGGCTTTGGCCATTAACTCTTTTCCTCAGCCCAGAGAATGACAAAAGTGTAATGCCAGCAGAGAGGGACACTTTGAGGGCATGGCTTTCCATGGTGAAAGAGTGGGAGAACTGTAGGCCTTGACCTTCTGTGTACTCTGCACCCCCCAGGCATTCAGTGAAGCCTATGGACCTCTTCTCAGAATAACATTTTCAAATGTGTGAATCCAAATCAGGACTGCAAAAGAAACCAGTGACACTAATGTGAAACCAACCCTAAGAGGTGCTTGCTCGCTCCTTCCTTCCTTCCTTCCTTCCTTCCTTCCTTCCTTCCTTCCTTCCTTCCTTCCTTCCTTCCATACTGAAGGTTGAACCCAGAGACATTCTGTCTCTGAGCTATACCTCCAACCCTATTTTAGTTTTTATTTTGAAATAGGGTCTTCCTAAGTTGCTGAGGCTGGCCTGGAATCTGTGATCCTCCTGTCTCAGCCTCCCAAATACTGGGATTACAGGTGCAAACCACCATGCCTGGCTATAGAGGTGCTTCTTTATTAACAATTCGATTATGAAATTTTACAGTGGTAATGGGTAGAAATGATATTTGAAAAGATCTGGAACAACTCCAAAGTGATCTAAAAAATGCCTGTGATTTTTCCTGGGGACAAAGCTTCAGGTTCTTTTAATTCTATTGGAGACATTTCCTACAGTCACATTGAAAGAAAGTGCCAAATTTCAGTTAAAGGCTAGTGAAAAAAAAGATTTTTTCCCCCATCCGAATTTATGGACCCCTGACTTCTCTTCACAGACCTCTGCAGGAGAGCTGACATCTTTGGGTCCCAGGTTAAGAGCACATGCTTGAGAGGCAAACCCAGGAGAGGATTAGAAAAGAATATGAGCAGCCAGGCATAGTGGCACATGCCTGTAATCCCAATACTTGAGAGGCTGAGACAGGAGAATTGCAGGTTTGAAGTCGGCCTCAGCAATTTAGGGAGACCCTCAACAACCTGAGAGACCCTATTTGAAAATTTAAAAGATAAGGAAAAAAAGGCTTCAGGGTGTAGCTTAGAGGGAGAGAGAGAGAGAGAGAGAGAGAGAGAGAGAGAGAGAGAGAGAGAGAGAAAGGGGAGGCGTAGTGGCCCATGCTTGTAATCCCAGTACTTGGGAGGCTGAGACAGGAGGATCAAAGGACCAGGCCTCAGCAACTTAGTGAGGCCCTCCCTAACTAAGCAAGACCCTGCTTCAAAATAAAAGATAAAAAAAAATAGGGCTGGAGGTATAGCTTTGAGGTAGAATACCCCTGAGTTCAATTCCCAGGCGGAAAAAAAAAAAAGACAGAAAGAATAAAGAAAAGAGGAAAATAGCAAGAGCAGGAGCCACTATCTCTAAGTACAAATGGGGGGAAAGTCGATGGGAACGTGAGGGGCAGCCCGAGGGCGTGGCTCAGTGTGTGGTTGCACTTTGTGGCTGCCCCAGGACCCCAAGGAAGTCCCTTAGTATGCTCTCACCCACAGTGGTCCTTGGGTTAAGCATTATTGCCCTCCCAGGTCCTTGTCACGCAGCATGGAGTGTGTGGTCAGACCCTCTCCTCCCTTACCAGCTGGCCTGGCAGCACTGAGGTCTGGGGCCTGGGTGGTGAAAGAGGGCATGGAGCAGAGGCCTCTGGCAGCACTGATAAAGGGGCCAGGCCAAAGGCCCTGATTCTGAGAGGGACTGTGGGCATCTTTGGAGTGAGGAGGAGGGAGGCAGGGAAGGGGGGAGGGCTGTATCCCAGCCAGAGGTAGGTTTTGTCCTGGGGGATAGGGGTGCATAGGATGAGAGGCACGAAGGCGGGGAGGGGGGCATGAAGAAGTTCCTAGAAATCTGTGCCTTTTGTCTCCTTCCTAATCACCTCCCTTCTCCCACCTGGAACCAGGACCTAATTTCCTCTTTTTTTTTCAAAATAAAACTCAAAACATTTAATCTTGGAGGATTGTTCTGTGAGGAAAACGTATGAAGGCAAATTGGCTCTGAAGTTGTAAAAGAAATATATATACATATGTGTATATAATAAATATAAATATCACACACATATCAAAACATGTGTATGCTGTATATATCATATGTGTATACATATGTGTGTATGTATATATATTTGTGTATGTATATATTCATATAAAGATTTGAAAAATAAGTGTTGGTATGTGAAATGACTTGAGCCTCTGGCTGCTAGCCACCTGTGTCCTGTCTGCAATGAACACCAGCTAGGCCACAGCTCAGGTTGGTGTCCCTCCCCTCTTCCCACCTGCCCCCAAATTGCCCCATCTCATAGGCACATTTCAGACATAAGCACGTAGAAACCCTAGGTTTCGGGAAGGATGAGGGCCCCATGACCTATGGAGGCAGATCATTGCGGTGAAGGTTAGGCATGCGGATTCCCAGACCCCTTCCAACATAATGACTTAGAATCTTCTGGTAGCTCCTGTGGTTGGTCTGGGAGGTCCACTCTGAGCGCTCTGAGCCCTGGCTGCTGGCCTGCTTGCTCGGTGAGCTCCTAGAGGTGCCTGGTGTTAGAGACCTCTCTTAGGTAGTCCTTCTGAGAGTCACTTTCATTTTGCAGTGAGGTGAGGTGGTCAGTGTGTGGTGGGAAGTGTGTTGCTCGGTGTGTGAAACATGTGGTTTCTCTTGGTACCAGGTGACAAAGGGTACAGGGTGACACAGTAGGATGTGCTGTAGTCACCCAACAGGTGTTGTCCCAACCACTACTCAGGTGGTCTAGGAATGATGTCCCCTCACTGGTGGCCATACACACAAAGAAAAGAGGCCCCACAGAGCACCCGGGATTTCTATCCCCCTGGGACAAAACATCTCTGATCCACTCTGGGCCACCTATGTCTGCAGTCCTAGAAATCCAAAGGTCTTCTCCACAGAGATTTATATTCCTGTTAGGAGTTACCAGGCCAGAATCCCTCAAATCACCTCCTCCTCCTCCTCCTCCTCCTCCTCCTCCTCCTTCTCCTCCTCCTTCTTTATGGTACTGGGGATTGAACCCAGGGGCATTCTACCTCCGAGCTACACCCCCAGTACTATTTTTATTCTTTATTTTGAAACAGGGTCTCACTAAGTTGCGGAAGGCCTAAGTAGCTGAGGCTGGCTATGAACCTGGATCCTCCTGTCTCAGCCTCCCAAGTACTGGGATTACAAGTGTACACCACCATGCCCGGCTCCCCAAACCATCTTCTGAGCAATATGAATACACACCATGGAATGTAATAAAGTATTCTCCCACAAACACACAAAAGTAGCAATATTTTTTTAAAAATTTATTTTGAAGCCAGGTGTGATGGTGCATGCCTATAATCCCAGTGCTTAGGAGGCTGAGAAAGATTATAGGTTCTAGGCCAGTCTCAGTAACTTAGTGAGACTTTTAGAAAATTAGTGAGAACCAGCTGGGCGTGGTGGCGCACGCTTGTAATCCCAGCATTCGGGAGGCTGAGACCAGAGGATCCGGGTTCGCGGCCAGTCTCAGCTACCTAGTGAGGCACTCCGCAACTTAGTGAGACCTGGTTTCAAAATAAAGAATAAAAAAAGTAGGGCTGGGGTTGTAGCTCGGAGGTAGAATGCCCCTGAGTTCAATCCCCAGTACCGCA
>PVLC010025753.1:0-23350 GCA_004027655.1 Graphiurus murinus | reverse complement strand
CTAAGTATAAAAGCCTGTTCTTATTAGCAATTAATACTGCCCTTATTAGCAATCAATACAGGCTCAATCCTCATCATTATGGGTGTGGAGAATCAAAGATGAGTGAAATATGATTTCTGCCTTTAGAGAGCTTATAATTTAGTTTTGGGGATAGAAATATAATAAATAACCCCCAAAAAGGAGACAAATGCTGAAATGGATTTATGTGAAAATGCTACCTAGTAAGAAATTCTTAAGAGGAAACATATACCCATTGTAAATTTTACGTGTTCTCCTTAGTGGTACTAGCATATCTTGTTATTTTTCTTTTTCTTTTTCTTTTTCTTTTTTTCCGTGGTACTGGGGGTTGAACCCAGAGGCATTCTACCTTCGAGCTACACTCCCAGCATGATTTTATTTTGTATTTGGAAACAGGGTCTCACTAGATTGTTGAAATTCACACTACTTTCTGAGGCTCTCCTTGAACCGTGATCCTCCTATCTCAGTCTCCCAAGTACTGGGATTACAAGCATGTGCCACTATACCCGGCTATCTTGTTATTTTCCATATCATAACATGGCACTGCATCAATTTAGCTTTGTGAAGACAGACAACAAGGCTACAATAGATGGTAATGCCAAATGAAAGAAAAAGTAAGGTTCTGAGCCCAGAATTTGGAGTGTAACTTCGTGAGGGCTGCCAGCCTGGTTGTCAGATTATTTTGCAGTGTAAAACAGTGTGCCTTACCATTCCAAGAATCAGATAGCATCAGAAGACACAACTCTCAAGTAAAGTTGGCCCTTAGGATGTATAGCTCACTACCACAACCACCACCACTACTGCCATTGTGTTCTGATGAAATCACATTACTAGGAACATCAAGAAGAAAGAAAAGACTTCATAAAAAAGCCATTTGCCACTTTCCTGGGCAGGTGTGTAGAGTCCTGAACAGCTTTGATTCAATGATGGATGATGATAGTCTTTGAGGAACAAGTGGAAATGCTTAAGATCCCATTAGCCCCACCTGCTAAGTGAAGCCCAGCCCTGCCAGCTTCACCTTGAGACTTGGCTGCCCCACCAGAGGATCAGCTTTCATAGGCACTGTCCTTGGATAACCTTGACCTCTATTCTTTTAACAAAAGACTTCACAGTTAGCTGGGCTATATGCAAAAACAAACAAACAAAAAAATACATCCTTTAGTTAAAATGAGTGAGTAAAATCAGAAGGGCTGTGTGTGTGTGTGTGTGTGTGTGTGTGTGTGTGTGTGTGTGTGTGTGTTTGTTACTGGGGATTGAACCCAGAGGCATTATACCTCTGAGCTTCACACCCACACCTGTTGTATTTTTTATCTTGAAACAGGGTCTAGCAAAGTTGCTGAGGGCCTCACTAAGTTGCTCAGGCTGACCTCAAACCTCTGATCCTCCTGTCTCAGCCTCTGAAGTACTGGGAATTTAGGCATGCGCCACCACAATCAGCTCTGAAAGGTTTTCTGAGGAGAAAATACTAATATGACTTAATGATGTGAAAACATAGCTGGGTTTGCTTTCCTAACTAAAACTGCACTGTACTGAATATGTGAAACCACATTCGATAGAAATCATTCCTGGTGCCCTTTCTTACTCATTTCACTTTAATAAAAATTGGGAGGGGAGAGAGGGACACTGAATTTCAAATGGCACATGCTAAAAAAATATGTTTAATTAAATGCTGCAAGGAAATAGGAATATCTATTTTGAGAAATAAAGCTGCGAAGAGCAATTTCAAAGATTATAATGCATATTACATTTGAACAGCCAGTTCTGAACATTGTTTTACGATAACCATAAGAGAAATGAAGCATGACAATGACACCTTGAAACTTCACACATGAGTAGAGAAAAAAAAGATGATGATGGATCATTTAACAAGTGAAAGTAAGTTCTGGTGGCCCAAAAGGAGCCAGCAGTTGCTTCAGGAGAGCCCAGTAGTGCACTGTAAACTCACACTGGAGGCAGAAGTGAAGGGAATCCAGACAGCTGCCTTCTCTTCCATGGGGGCTTCGGCTTCTCAGCAACACACATTTTCAGCCAGAGCCAAGACACTGTGCTTGATGCAGTAGAGGGAGGTAAATATCACCAGGAAAAGCCAAGAGGCTACAGTTGAAAGTGCAGTGTCAAAATCCTTCTGGGTTATTCTCTCAGGCAGGACGCAGAGTGCAGGCTCTCAGCAGGTTACTGGAGTCTCCTGCCAGTCTCCTCCATATGCCTCTTCCCTCTCCACCTCACCCTCAGGCTTCAGCAACACTGGTTTGTCATGTTCTTGCATAAACCAGACCACCTGATAGTGTTTCATTTCCCGAAGTGCAGCTTTCCCCACCCTCTTCCTATCACACTCCTCAGAGTTTCCCTCATGTCTCAATAATCCCACAATGATGACCTATCCCAGCCCTCAAGCCCTGTTTTGTAATTACTCATTGGCACGACTGTCTCTTGGATCCGCTATTGAGCTAGACAGGCTACATCTTATATAATATCTCTGGTGTCAGGCAGGCGTGGGGTCATTTGTGAAGTGAATGAGCGACTATGATATTTGTAAACTTTCATTCACCTACTTATTCAACATTTGCTAGCAAAAATGTCCTCAGCAGCCAGGTGTGGTAGCACACATCTGTAATCCCAGTACTTGGGAGGCAGAGACAGGAGAATTTAAGGTTCAAGGCCAGCCTTAACAACTTAGCAAGACCCTCTTTCAGAATAAAAAATTAAAAAGGCTGAGAGTGCAGCTCAGAGGTACAATGACCCTGGATTCACTCCCCAGTACAAAATAATAAATAAATAAATAAACTTTCTAAGCAATATTCCAAGAACTGTGGGGATGACCAGAAGAAAGGTGTGCATTGGGGGGGGGGGGAGGAAAGAAGGAAGGAAGGAAGGAAGGAAGGAAGGAAGGAAGGATGGGTCAGACCTCAGAGAGACCAGTTTTCTTAAAGTGAATGCTTTTTAATTGTGGAGTGGTTGAGTGCAGGGGAGAGGAGATAAATTTAGAATACCTTTAAAAGAAGACTGGGAAGGAGAAAAGAATGAAAGAGAAGAAAAACAAAGACTTTTTTATAACCCCTCATTAAGTGTTATACATTTGCCTAGCAGTTCTCTGCACATTTGAAGAGATTTAAGTCAAAAGGGAGTGATATTGAGAAGCTTCGTAGAAAAGTTATATCTTATGATTGTAATAATTACTATATTTGGTATTAAATTATTTTGTTAGATATGTTCATAATATATAATGCTATGTGATAACAATAATAACTTATTCAATACTTTGTATATTCCAGGCATTGTGCTAAGCATTTACACATGCCTTCTCATTGAATTCCCACAAGACCCTCATTTCATAAATGAAGAAACTAAAGTTTAAAAGGTTAAATAACTTACCCAAGATCACACAGCTACAGTGACTATTTCTCTTGCATCTATAAGTAATCAAAGACAACAGCAACTTAATCAACTGGAATTTCCCATCACGATGAACTGACTTGTCCAAACGGTAGGTGTTCTGGGAAGATCTTGCCAGGGCTATTGTCAGAAACATCACTTATGTGTTAAAGGCATCAACAATTCCTACTCTGAAAGGAAATAGTACCCTTGTTTAGATTTTGGTTAATTGTAAATGAACATAACTAGTGACTTATTTCCTTTAAATTTGCCCCAAATTATTAGGAAACAGGTTGATAAAACAAAACTGAGGTTTTATTTAATCACTATTCAAGTCTTAAGATAACAAATTTACTGACACAAATACTTTGGGATTGCAGACAACAGAGATCTATGTCTCTGCTCTCATAAAGATTAAAATAAAATTATTTAAGAAGCGTGATGAATGCAAAATATGTTTTTGTTTGCTGGGAACACTGAGCAGGAAGCTCTGTGGTTATTTCACTGGGTGCTTATGAATTACTATGATTATGTGGTTTAGGACAACTAGCCTTTATTTAAATGCACTTCTTTTAAATCGCTGCTACCCACATTGTATTCATCATTTTTTTCTTATCTAAAGATGCAAATCTCTTTATGTCTAGTGACTGAAGATTTTGAAAGGATTGCTTTTGCAAAATTCAATGTTGAAAATCTTTTTTATTCTTTGAGCAGAAACATTACATGTCATCATGGGCACGGATAAAATGGAACTGAAAGGCTAGAATCAAATTATTTTAAGCGTTTTTATCAACTTTGTTTTCAATTCCATTCACAGTGTTTCGTGAAGTTCTACTCTGCCCTCCCTCATAGAAACCACAGCTAATGACTGCCATCATTTGACCCACCTTCCTCTGGTTCCCTTGCACCAGATGAAAAACTTTTTAGCTGACTGATAGCTCTCAGTACTCTGCCTTCGTGACTATCTCAGAGAGAGAAAGCATCTTCCCATCTGACTCCAAATTGAAGGATTTTATTATTGCTGTTGTTGTACATCCCTGGAGCTCAATAAAAAAAGCTGAATGTGTGCCCCTGGCTGGCAGGCCCCCTACACACTCTCTTCCATGTCTATTGGAGCCTAGAAGATTCTTGAGAAATGTACCTTCACCCCCACCCAGCACTAATGGAGTCCAATCCAAGGAGGTCATCGTATTTGTAGATGTAGTGGATAGACATCATGGTTCAATGTCTAGATGCTGCCACCTCAGAGTAAAGGATGTATCCCCCCACCTGCAGAGAGCACTGCAGCCCTCAATTTTCATCCTTTTTTAAAACTGCCTCAAGGAGAGAGACTTGCCCCTCCCCAGGCAATGTCTGCTTTCAAGGGCAAACTGGTCCATGTGGGTTAATAAGGACCCCCAAGGGCACTTCAGTCCAGGACAACTCTGAAGAGCCATGTTAACTCCAGAACCTCCTGTGGGGTACCGAGACCATCCTGAGACAAAATTACAGCCTAGCGGCTCCCTCTGCTTAGCACTTCGTCTTCTCTTTACTTCCACAAATGGTGGCCCTAAGAGTGCTCTCTTGTCCCTTGCAGAGTCTGCTACAGGGGACCCCAGACTATGATGACAGACAAAATCTCACTCTGACAAATATACCCAAAACACTAATTTGTTAAATATTTCATTTCCAAGTTACATTGTATTTAACCTTTTTCTAGACTCTAAAGAAACTACTCTGTGGCATTGTTCTTACATATGGAATCTTCATTCTATTTCCATTTTTTTACTGAGTGATTTTGTTACTTCCTTGAACAAATTTAACTTGTTAATTGAAGAAATATATTTTGTTAACTTAGGAAACATTTTCTCCTTCATTCAAGGAAAATAACTTGATGCCAAATTTCTTTTCTTGAGGAGCTCAAAACACAAGAGAAACAATTTTACCCTGCAGTGTAGAAGTATTTAGTTACAGATGAGCCTAAGAGGGCAGGCAGGCTAAAGAGGCACATAGAAAAAGGTGTCCCTGGGAGAGAGACAAAATGGGAAAGACAGAGTGGGATTGGTGCTCAGAGCACAATTCAGGGGTGACAAGGAGTTCCTTATAGCTATAGAGAAAGTGCAGTGGGGGAGGGTGGGGAAAGAAGCTCCAGACTGGCAGAAAGGAAATGTAGTGACACCGATTATAGGCATTTACTCAAGGGCTGTGGTTTCATGGACTGGGTTATTTATCATGGACCTGATTATTTTATTTTTTAACATGTTACTTTGGCAACAGGATAGAGTCTGGATCAGAAAGGTACAAGAAACAAATGCAGGAAACTGTAAGCAGGCTATTTTAGTACTGCAAGTGAGAAATAATGAGGCCTGAGCAGAGGCAATGAAGGAAACAGACTCCAAAGATACTTCAAAGGACTTAGCCAACCATTCAGAAGTGGAGATTTTGTTCCATAAATATAGAACTCTTTAACATCATATTAAAATATTTTAAGTAACACTGGTTATCCCTATGTAGTAGGATTATGGATGATTTTTTTAACTTACTTTTCAAAAATCTATTTTTATAGATTATGGAGAAGGACTTTGAACAATTTTTGTAGTAACCAAAAAAAAATCATTAAAAATGTGTAAAGATGATCCAGTACCAATTGAAACTGCTAGCTCAGATTTTGTCTTGTAAATGCTGTTCTCCAATAAAAGGAACCAGGTTTCCTTGGAGAAGGAATGGCGGATTCCAGAACTGGGCCAAGGAAAGTGGAAGATAAGTTCATTCCATGACTCCAGAAGCTAAGGGAGTGGCCCCCAAATGATGGAGGCATCCCAAATGGAAATGGGAGCACCCCAAAGGACTATTTCTTCAACAAAATAAATAATTATACTAATAGCTTATAATCTGTAAAATGAGATAATCCATGAGTCATAACTGATATAAAGGAGCAAATAACTAAATAGGTGGGGGAGAAGAAAAGACTCTTGCTTACAGTTGAGCACTAGCAATAAATACAGAAGGAATGGTGGAAATTAAAGTCACCACTGCAAAAATTATTTCAAGCAAGAATCAATGGTAGATGCTGAAATCAGTGGGCACAAGTATCAGGAATGATGTATAGGAGAGGTGTGTGTGTGTGTGTGTGTGTGTGTGTGTGTGTGTGTGTGTGTGTGTGTGTGTCTCAAAGGATTTCCTTACAATGTAACATATACAAAGAGGAAAGCAGTAAGTGAAAAAAAATCTGACATTAATCACCTTGTCTAGGGGACCAGTCAATATCACCCACAGTGGAGTGAACGGCCACCGTGTGCCTCCTGATGTGATGCACCTAGAAGAATACAGCACTTGCGTGTTGTTCTTACCCCAGAGGTAAGAACCGTGCATTTAACCATGAGAAGGCATCAAAAAAAATCCCAAATGTTCCTTATGTTTAAACAGCTCACTAATACCTTTCAAAAGTATAAAGAAGCCGGGCGTGGTGGCGCACACTTGTAATCCCAGCATTCGGGAGGCTGAGACCGGAGGATCCAGGTTCGAGGCCAGCCTCAGCTACCTAGTGAGGATCTCTGCAACTTAGTGAGACCCAGTTTCAAAATAAAGAATAAAAAATAGGGCTGGGGGTATAGCTCAGAGGTAGAATGCCCCTGAGTTCAATCCCCAGTACCGCAAAAAGAAAAAAAAAAAAAAAAAAAAAAAAAAAAAAAAAAAAAAAAAGGTATAAAGAACATAGAAGACAAAGAGTGAGGAAATGTTCCAGCATAAAGATGAATGAAAGGCATGATGGTTAATGCAATGTATTGGAATGTATTCTAGATCAGAAAAAAAGCATTAGGTCAGGTGTGGTGGTACAGGCCTATGATCCCAGTCCTTGGGAGGCAGAGACAGGAGGATCTCAGGTTCAAGACCAGCCTCAGCAACTTAGTGATACCCTGTTTCAAAATTTAAAATTTTGTTAAAGGGCTGGGGGTGTAGCTTGCAGGTAGAATGCCCCTGGGTTCAATCCCCAGAACCAAAAGTAAATGATAAGTGAATTAATAAATAAACAAACAAACAAACATTAGAGTGACAACTGGTGAAATTTGAATAAGGTCTGTGGGTTAGAACAGTCACACTCAACATTCTGTCCTAAATAATATTAGGACCCCCCCCAGAGCTATTGTTTTTTGTAGATTACATTATTACATTAAGCATATTATAAATTGAAACTGAAAAAAATTAACAATTTATTTTAAGATAATAATACATTGCATATTAACATATTTTGTGAAAAATAACTGTTTTCTAAAAAAAGTAAGAAGAATGGCATTGTTTTATATTTTTTAATCTCTTTAATATCTAGCTTCATGGAAGAAACTCATTTCTCATATCTTCTTGTCATTCAACCTGTTGCAAAATCACATGTCATGTAGTTTCTGGCACTGTATGTATACTCACGAAAGAAGAGAAGAAGAAGGGAAACAAAGGTTAGCATTGCTCTAAGCAGAATTTTAACCTCATAGATTACTTGAATATTTCTTGAGAACCCTTAGGGGAACCTGGACCACAATTTGAGAACTACTGGGTTAGATGATAGTATTGCATCAAAGTTAGATTCCAGGCATTGATAATTTGAGGTTATATAAGATATTTGAGAATCTAGGTGAAAGGTATAGCTGAATTTCTTTTGTACTTTTTTTTTTTTTTGCAATTTTTTGCTAAGCATTTCAAATTGAAAAGTTTAAAAGATAGTAAGAACTGGGCTGGGAATGTAGCTCAGTGGTAGAGCACATGCTTAGCATGCACAAAGCCATCATCACTACCAAAAAGAAAAATATCAAAACTTAAGTAGAAAATTTTAATAGTTAAAAAGTCAGAGAAGAACAAACAGAGGTAGAGGGAAGTGGCAATCATAAATTTCGGGTTTCTGGGTAGTCAGCAGCACTGATATGCAAAATGTTTATCAACCAGTGTGACACTGATACTGACACACCGAAAGGCTACCAACTATGAAAATTCTACCTGTGCATAACGGCTGCACACCAACCCTGAAGTGTAGTGCCACTGCTAAGCTACAGAATACAAGAGGAGTGTTAGACAGGACATGGGCTAGAAAAGGCAAACTGGAAAACTTGGTGAGCGCCATGCTGCACTTACCTGCATCTAAGAAGTGAATTACTATGAATTTTAGATGGAAGTGACAGAAGTTCAACTACAATTAAAGCCAAGGAGAAATTTACTGGGATGCAACCACAGATAATGAAGATGTGTATCTGAGCCTGGGGAAAGATAAAACACTTCCAAATTCATTCATTCATTCATTCGTTCATTTCTCTTTCTCTCTCTCTCTCTCTCTCTCTCTCTCTCTCTCTCTCTCTCTCTCTCTTTCTCCCCCCCCCCAACCTCCATCCTCCCCTACTTTCTTTCTCCTACTCACTTCTGCTTCATTCTCTCCTACTACCATTGGTCATTTTCATTCAGCAGGAGACATGGCTCCAAATGATTTAAGAACCTCACATCTCCATTCCCAGAAAACGCCCGTCTCTAATTCCAAATTCAATCATCCTGGAAAGCCAGTCTAATTATTCCACTTGGATCACTGATTGGTCCATTTCTGAACTGAGTAAAGGTAGCTAGGAAAAAAACAGGGAGCTGTGATTGGTCCAGACCAGGTCAGATTCCTTTCTTCCCTGAAGCAATCCCCTCTCTTGCAGGGAGAGAGAGACTGTGAGAAGTTTCATTCAAATTACATGCCTCCAAGGGTAGCTTCTCAGTGGACCACTATGGCTGCTCTAAGTAGCCAGTACAGTAGATGCCCACTACATAGGGTCTATCAGGAGAGATGCAAATGGACATTCCAGGAGACTATTAGATATATCATTTAAAAAAACTGGTTGAAGATGCTGAAGATGAAAATTAAGGTTTATTCAGAGAGAGAGAGAGAGAGAGAGAATGTGTGTGTTGTTGCGTAATTGTTGTGTAAAGATCTATCCTCTTAAAATATTTTTAAGTACAGAACAGAGTATTTTTGACTGTAGGAATAATGTTATACAGTAGACCTCTGAACTTATTTGTCTTACTTAACTGAAACTTTACATTTGTTGGGCATCAACTCCCCATTTCTTTTCCCCTAGTACCTGGCAACCACCATTCTACTCTCTGTTTCTGTAAGTTTGACTTTTTTTTTTTTTTTTTTTTTTTTTTTTTTTTTTTTTTTTTTTTTTTGCGGTACTGGGGATGGAACTCAGGGGCATTCTACCTCCGAGCTACCCCCAGGCCTATTTTTATTCTTTATTTTGAAACTGAGTCTCACTAAGTTGCGGAGTGCCTCACTAGGTAGCTGAGGCTGGCTGCGAACCGGGATCCTCCGGTCTCAGGCTCCCAAATGCTGGGATTACAAGCGTGCGCCACCACGCTTGGCTCAAGTTTGACTATTTTAGATATCTCATCTGTCTTATTTCACTTATCATAAAGTCTTCCAGAGCATATATGTGATCTTGAACTACAGTAGTTGATGAGGTTACCCAAACCCAAAGAGAATACATAGAAGAGAATATTCAAAAAAAATAGTTAAGAATGGTCCCTGAGAGAACCAACATTTAAAGGACTGGACTGCAAACATCCCTTTCTTCACCCTCTTTCACACATTAGTTTTAGCATTCCTTGACAGTATCCCCTGAAACATTTATTACTAAGATGGCTTCCTAACACTTATTTTCTAAAGCCATCAATATTTCTACATTTATTTATGAGCTTTCTACTAGAAGAAAGACCTATCTCTTCTTCCACTGTTCGGCTGCTTTTGTTTGTTTGTACTCATGAGTTCCTGTGTTCTGCAGTGGACTCCAGCCCAGTACTATCATT
Organism: Graphiurus murinus; assembly: GCA_004027655.1. Classification (NCBI taxonomy): domain Eukaryota; kingdom Metazoa; phylum Chordata; class Mammalia; order Rodentia; family Gliridae; genus Graphiurus; species Graphiurus murinus. Next base: position 13,153 of record PVLC010025753.1, on the reverse strand, counting down.
ATCTTTTGTGATGCTCAAAGTGGTCCAGATTGGGCCAGGGGGCACTCCAACAAGATGGCATGTGTCTTTTAGACATGCCTCCATCATTCTCTGAGCACCACTTGATTACCTGGCACCATGAGATTATCCAGATTAGTCTTAGTCTGTTGAAGCTGCTGTAACAAAATACTATAAACTGAGTAGCTTATAGACAGCAGAAATTCACTTCTCACAGTTCTGGAGCCTGGAAAGTCCAGGATCAATCACAGATAACATCTCTTTGATTTATCCTCAGATGACAGAAGAGGAACCACAGCTCTCTGGAGTTCTTTATACAAGGGCACTAATCCCAATGATGTGTGGAGCCCTCATGACCAAATCACCCCCAAAGCCCCACCTTCAAACACCTTTATCACCTTGGGAGTTAGAGTTTTCTCAGTCAACATTCTCATTGCTGTAATCCAAAACAACTGACCACACAACTTAGAGGAAGGTAGATTTATTTGCTCACAGTTTTTGGAGATTTCATGGTTCAGTCCATTGTTAGGCTGGGCCTACAGAGCTCAGAGCAAGGTGGTGAGAAGCAAAGAGAAGGAGAGAGCAAAACTCCTCTCTCACATTGCGGAGGCTGAAAACAAGAGAGAGAGCAGGGGGAGGAGAGGACCTTATATAGTCCCCAAGGCCATACACCCAGGGATCCCTTCTTAGCAACCATGCCCCACTTCCAACATTGCTGCCTTGTTTCTGTCAGGGATAGAGGCACATTCTAAATCCAAACCATTACAAGTTTCAGTATATGGATCTGGAGTGGGACACAACATTCCAGCCATAGCATCGAAGGTATGTTAGGACCTTCAAAGCTGTTAAATTGATTTTACATATAGACAAAACTCTAGAGGGAAAAATGGAGACTTTCAAAAGAAACTGAAGAGCAAACTATCAACTTCTAGAAATTGCTGATTCATATACTGAAATAGGTCTATAATTAAGTGAATTGGCTCACTGAAAAGACTGGGCAAGAGGAATGTGCTCTAATAGGACTTTTGACATCCTGCCCCTACAAAGGTAGCTATGTACACATTTACAACCCAACCTCAAATGCTCACGTTGGCTATCACTGCATTGCAGGCCAGGGATTTTACAGGAATAAACAAAATACTAAGTATTTATACTAACATGTTTGTCTCTCATAATTCATGATCTAAGTTAAACAGCACCCCTAGCTCTCCATCCAGGCCACCTACCAGCCCACTTTTCAGTGGCCCTTTGTCTCCATGTCCTACTCTCTTCCAATCTATGCTGAGTGCTCCTTTTGGAGGAGTCTTTCTGTAAATACACACTGGATCATATTATTCCCAGGGAAGAAACCCTCCAGTGGTTTCCCATCTCAAACCATTAATGTCTGGATGCCTTAGCAGGCACACAAAACTACCATGACGTTGTCCAGCCCGCCCCTCTCCAGCTTCTTTAAATAAACCCAGCAAGTGCTCAGAAGCCCTTGCTGCTGCAGACCTGCTTCCTGCCCTTCTTCTCACCTGCTGCTTTCTTTGTATTGCTGACTATATTCTAGCTCTGCTCCCTAGAGCCTCACTGGACCTGCAACTTGGGCTACAACTTGCTTTCTGGGCTTTCCTCCTTTGACCCCCAGCAAATGGCTCCTGACCTCTGCCTTTCTGTTTCAGTCACCCAAACTGAGGGTTAAAAAGGCCATCCAACAGACAGACCTCTGCCTTATCTTTCCACCACATCTCCTATTGCTATCCCCAAATAACCTTGAGCATAAAAATACCTTCAATTTCTTAAGATCAGATGCTCTTTAATGTGTGTGTGTGTGTGTGTGTGTGTGTGTGTGTGTGTGTGTGTGTGTATTTTACTTGGGAGATTGAACCCAAGGCATTCTACTTCCAAGCTACACCCACAGCCCTATTTTTTTAAAAAACAGGGTCTCACTAAGTTGCTGAGAATCTTGCTATGTTGCTGAAACTGGCCTTGAACCTGCGACCCTCCTGTCGTAGCCTCAACTCCATAGCCCCCTTAGCTTAGAATTCCTCCTGGTCTTGCCAGTCAGCTGGATCCAACTTCATTGGCAATCAGCACTCAGCCAAAGCTGTTCCCTGTGAGAATTCACCCTGACCTTCCTTTCTCCAGTTCACTCTCATCCTCAGCTGCCCAAGTAGAAGCGAGCTTTCCCTCTTCTGTCCTCATCCAGACCTGTTATTCTACTAATTGCACTGGAGGATTTGAGTTTATATCTGAGTCTATCCTTGGATGATATAAGTGCCTGGTCTGGACAGGTGTTTATTTGCCTTTTGTACCTCCAGCACTGAAGCCTGGTCCCAGAATATGGACTCAAGGCAAGAGTTCTAGGACAAGGGAAGAGATGAGGCCTCAGGGAACAAATGAGTGAGTTTATCAAATAGTTCTTCTACTTTCTCCAATACAAATGTAAAGCATGCATTAATATGATCTTCCAAAGCTTCATTTACTGTTTTAAAAAGTATATAGTAGCTTTAAAGGAAAACTTGCAAGAATTCTTAGGTATAAGGCCTCACCACCCTCACACCATTATTTTCATTTCTCCAGGTTTCCTTCCAACTTTTTTCCTATATACTTTTCTTTAGCAGATACCAAATCAAGTTTTGTGTAGTTTTATATTTTCTTTCTTGGCTACCATTATTATTTTTTAAATTTTATGTATTTTATATCATTTCTGATAACTAAGTTTATAGCTCTGAGTTGCCATAGCACATGTTATGATTTCCCTATAGGTTGTCCCACGTTTTTGTTCTTTTAATGAAGCATAAAATAAACATTTTTGGTTTTATTTTTAAAAATTATTCTCTTAGTGAAAACTCTTAAGAGCAAGCAGAGTATAACCCCTGCAATATGACCCCTTGTATGATTCTTTGTATGTATTGCACAATTGCTTTCTTGCAAGGATTCTACCATTTTATAATACATAGTACATTTTTGCACAAAAATTCAATTTTTATCTAAGATCTCCCTCTAAGTTCTCCTTCTTACTGCAATAGTAAATTTTGAACTGCTGGAGTGTAAAATGAGTGTCTCCTATTTCTGTATTCCCAGTGTCTAACAAACAATTGATGCTCAATAAATATTTTTGAATATGTGAATGAAGATAGGTTTGTACCTGCTATATATGTGAATTATACACACAAATATTTATAAATTATATATATGAATGCAATTTGGAAGTTATCTAATCTAATTTCTACACACTCCCGTAACTGAGGAGCAGGCAGAACCCTGTTTAACCCAATCCCTTCTGAAAGCATGATCCCCTACCTGTATTCAAAGACTTCTATAGATAATGCCACAAGATTTCGTAGCAGCTCCTGTCAATGCTAATAATTTCTGGATCAGAAGATTGTTTCCTTCTCTCTAACCAGAGATCACCTATGGTGCAGGGTAATATGTGTTTGGGGGGTTTGTTTTTTCTCTTTTCTTTCTTTTTCCTTCCCTGCTCTTCTCTCTTTCATTTTCCATGCCTGGTAAAGACAAACAAACTGACTTCTGGATGCCAGGCCCTGTCTGAGCTTCTCATTCCCACAAGTCAGGTAAGATCATTTGCTCATTTTCTGTATGAGATTCTTAGTATATTCTTTGGTTTCAAATTCATGTTTGTTTTCTTTCTTCTATTTTTTATTCCATCCAATTCTAGAACATATGTGTACCTAGAAATCCTGAATATCAGTTAACATCTTTGGTGTTATTATCAAAAATTTCTAAACTTAAAACTAATACATTATAGAATAGAGTATATGATTTACAAGTTAAATAAATGAACACTTTTTGGAAGCCAGGCATTCAATGTGGTGTATATTTACTGAGGCTTTTGGAAGAAGGAATGGTAGGTGAGGTATGGACTGCAGATTAGTTGGTGGCTGATTGATTACTTTTAAGCCTGCCTCATAAGGAGTACTTTTATATACACTTAGAATTTTATTGGTGCAATATAATTACATATTAGAGTAAAACTCAAAGTGATGTATTCATATATGCTCACAAGTTCTCTTGGTGTGGTTCCCTCTTAATTATGTTCTGCTACTCCTTCTCCCCCTCCATACATGCCTATCATATTGTTAGTGATATCTTCATATATAGACATAATGTCATTTTGTCTGTTTCCTTCCTCAGGCCTCATTTTTCCCCTTCTCTTCTCCCTCTCCAGATCCCCTTTCACTCTTCTACTGGTCTCACTCTTATTATCATGAAGTCCATTTCTTTCCTATTTTCTCTCTAGAAAAATTTACTAGGTTGCAACCAAACTCTTTGGAAACCCAGATATTCGTTTATAAAGTTAAATTCACTAGAGACTAAAATATAGAGACCAGAGTAACAATGAAATCACTTACAATGAGAAATATCATCAGCCAGAGAGCTTGACTAGTCTGGTGGCCCATTTTCTGTGCAGGCAAGAGACAGAAGGGTGCCAGGGAACTGCTTGGTATGAGAGTCAGCAAAAGGGCCTATCCATCAGCCATTCCTAGGGCACCATTCAGCCTAGTCACATGCTCTTGTGACTGTTCAAAACACAGGCTTTGAAGTCTAACACCTGCATGAAACTCTGGGAATATCACTAAATATCTAAGTGAAGTTCAACACATTGTTTATTGTTCCACCGCCCAAATGTCTGGCATGTAATAAAGGTTTAGCACACATTCTGACTCCTAGGGTAATACTACACACCTTTATTTGATCAACATATGGGTTGATTTAAAATGTATGCCTTTGAGGACAATCTTATTTTTCTTATCCCTGGCTTTAATCATTCAATTAGCTACTTGTTTGTACATTCATGTATTCAACACCTGTTCATCCAATCCCTATTTTGTACCAGACACTATTCTCTGCCACAGTGGTATTGCTGTGAACACCATAGATAAAGTCCTTATCCTTGTGGACTTTGCATTCTTGTGATGCAAAAGAAACAGAAAAACATAAAGATATATAATATATTAACGTATGTGCTTGATGGTGTAATGCTTCATTTTTCCCACAACTGTTACTTAATTAATGGCCAGTTCAATAATCAATATTGTCTTACAAATGAAAAATGTTGGACTGGGATAGGTTAGGCTATGGGTTCGATACCCAGGAAGAAAGAGGAGGAGGAGGAGGAGGAGGAGGAAGAGGAAGAGAAAGAGGAATAGGAAGAGGAGGAGAAGAAAAAGGAAAGAAGAATGGAGAGGAAAATGCCATACACTAATTTTTTATTAATCCATCACAATATTTCCTGGAAATTTTTGCAAATCATGGCAAAAAGAATTCAGAAATCCCCATTTATGAACTGGACTCAGTACTAAACATCTATTGGCCATTTTAATTCCCTCAGAATACTTCTAATATAAGTATAATTATCCTCCATATTACAGAGTGGTAGATAGAAATTCAGGAAGGTCCCAGAACATTTCTGGGTTTGGTTTTGATTTGTTCTTCTCTGGGAAACATTCCCCGTTATGTTATTTGTGGTCTCCATAGAAGGTGTCCTGGAATGGAGGCCAACCTAAAGGGAGATCCTCCTGCTTCTTGTGTCTGGACATCAGGACAAATGCATCTGATGCATTTGCAGGCCTAACCAACAGACTCTCACACCTAGGAGGGTGGATGCTGAAGGAGTGAGGCAAAGATAACAAAAAACACACCAAACCTGTGCCCTTTATTTAAAAAAGATGAAAAGTCGGTTATTTACCTCACAATGATTAATCAGACCATGACACATATAGCAGGCCCAGTCTCAGAAACCTAACTGTTGAAGATTTACTAAAATACCAGTGGAACTGAATCCAGCTAGGATCTAGCAGGAAGTAATTCTCTGTAATAAACTTGATCCTATCATTTAAAAGCCTATCTTTTTGTATTAGAGGTGCATAGAAGCAAATACTATTTAAATTTTCTAAGTGTCTTCAGGATCCCCAAATGTCGTTCTTGCCTAGAAGCTTCCAACCTCTGACTTCACATATATTATTTTTGTTGTCCAATTATATATATGTAAATATATAAATGTAAATATATGTGTGTAAGTATATATATGTACTGTGTTTCCCTGATAAAATCTAACATTTTGTTCTGTTTAGTCATTGATATTCTCTGATATGATCTTTTGAGATTTGAATGATTTGGATTTGCATTTAGATTTAATACAAGGGTGATAGATACCACACTTTTGCTTTCCTGTGAAGAGAGAAAATTCAGGAAGAAAAAAGCCTGGTGAGAAATTGTCAGACAGTGAGACTGTTATTCTCTCTCTGGAAGAGTCAAAGATATTGCCTTCTACTGACTCTAAAATAAAATTTAACTATACTAAATATAAATGACCTGTAAGAACATAAATTGCTATTCCTTCTCAAGGTTTTTACACTTAACAGTTGAAATGTGGCACTCAGAAACATTGGGGTTGATTATTCCCATGCATTAGAATAGTGGGTACTGGAATCTTCTGGAAGTATCTAGTTCTCACTTTTTAAATTTCAATCTGCCTCCAAAAAATGGAAGTGATCATACTTTTTAGTCATAGAGGTGAAAATATTTTCTCTCTCTTGGATTCAGAATATCATACCATCATCCCTTCCACTCCAATACCTGCCTGCCTGGCTTTGTATTGGGGCCATCAGGATGAGCTGGACCAGTATTTGGGGGAGAAAAACAGAGAACAGATGGACAATCTGAGGGAAGTATCAAGGACTTGGTAATTATTCAATTTTGGCAGCCTCTATGAAGGTGCAGTGGTTGAGAGAAAGCACACAAATTTATCAAGATTATTGTATCTCTTTCCTTTCCTGAGACCCAAACTGATAAGTAGTATATGCTTGTGCATTCATCATTTATTAAACTTAGTTAAGTGTCTTTTTTTCTCATACAATCTTCAAGGAGCTTATAATTTAGTTAGCTGAATGAGCTTAATACACCTGTGGTTTTCTTTTTTCTTCTGAAACACATAGTTTGTGCTTTTCACAGTACCTTGACAGAGCTGATGTTTGCATATGCAAGCATACTCCTACTGAGTACCTGAGTTATTCACTAGACCATGCAGACCAACTGTAACTCCATAACTCTCTCTTCCATGCAGGAAATTGTAGCACAATGCAATGGTAGAAAAGAGAGCTCATTATAGGAGTAACCTGGAATCTCATCTAAATGTGAAGGTAAGGCATTGACTTTCAAATACTAGGTATGTCACTACTGAAAAGCATGGCCCTAGATGGCAAGGGCAGTATCAAATATTTTGTATGACCAGAATGTTCTTGGCATTTTTAGACTTTTTGTCTTTTAGCCTCAGATTCTTTAATTCTATTCGCTCAACTAATTCAATGGTTTTCCAACTTAAGCACACATCAGAATTACCTGGAGATCTTGATAAGACTCTGACAAAAGGTCCTCACTCCCACAGTTTCTGATTCAGTGACCCTTGATGGAGAATAAGAATTTGCATTTTCTACAAGTTCCCAGGTAATAGTGATGCTGCTGGTCCAGGAACCATGCTTAAGAATCACTGAAGGAATCATGCTTTGAGAATCACTGATCCAGTCACCCATTCAAAAACATTTGTTAAATGCCAACCAGTTGCCTGGAGTCAAAAATAAAGGGGTAAATTGAAGTCGGGTGCAGTGACTTGCCTGCAACCCCAACTCAACTTGGGAGGTTGAGACAGAAGTATCACAGCTTCAAGGCCAGCACACAGTAACTTATCAACACTCTGTTTCAAATTTTATTTAAAGGACTAGGATGTAGCTCAGTGGTAGAGCACCTCTGGGGTTCAATCCCACTAACACACACACACACACACACACACACACACACACACACACACACTGAACATTATTTCATAAGAGCTCATGTCTGCGGAGCACTTTACTGAGAGCTTTGTTATGACATGATTTACTCTTTTATGATAATTCTACAAAGTAAGCATCTTTTCCCTATTTTCTTTTTTTTTTTTTTCCCCAGTACTAGGGATTGAACCCAGGGGCATTCTACCTCCGAGCTACATCCCCAGTCCCATTTTTTATTCTTTATTTTGAAACAGAGTCTCACTAAGTTGCAGAGGGCCTCACTAAGTAGCTGAGGCTGGCTGAGAACCTGCAATCCTACGGTCTCAGCCTCCCAAGTACTGGGATTACAAGCGTGTGCCACCATGCCCAGCTATCTTTTCCCTATTGTAAAGAGGAAAATGCCACAGCCGAATGAGATTAATCAACCAGCTCAAACTCATATGCACCGGTGTCAGAATTAGAGTTTGAACTATCAAAGCTGAAAAGAAACACCAGAGGGGGAAAAAATATCTTCACAGATAAAGAACATATTCAGGAATGAACAAAGGAATAAAATCCAGGATGCATGCTAGGCCAAGGTGCCCTCTGCATTCAGAGAGAAAAGTTTTTATTAGCAAAAGGGAAGAATTCACATAAGCAGCTTAAATACGAAGTCCATTGGCCTTGGCAGGAGTTGGCATCAGCACATTGGTGGAGGTCCTCCTAGAAGAACATCTGGTCTAAATTAGTGCAGTCTTTAATTATGTTACAGATAAAGAAATCTGTGCCTGTCTGAGGTATGCAAAGTGCAGAGTGTGAAGGACTTTCTGGTGAGGTTTTGTAAAAAGTCTGAGACAATTTTGGTTTTGTTTGATTGTTTCTGGTGCTGGAAATCAAATCTATGATCCCTGTACACATTAGGCAATTGCTGTAGTATGTACCCTGCCCTCTAAGACAATTCTTAGCCAAAACATGAGCTCCCCTCCTTCATACTTTCCTAGCTCTGAATTTTGTCTGGATTGGATAAGATGACTTCATCTTTGTTATCAGAAGTTTTCTGGAAAACCGGGAATGACAGATACCAAGTGGTACGAGCAGATATCATGCTGTATGCTATGCTACCCCTGTAACATTAGGAATTTACACATCTTAGTAGCATTGCCAATCTTCTGCAGACTAAAAAACAAAAACTGATGTTCACAAAGGTTAAGTAGCTTGTCCACAATCACATGGCTAGAAAATATCTTAAAATTTAATCTCAATTTTTCTGACTCCAAAGTGCACCATACACCACCATTCCTCCATGTTGTTTTTTAATATACTCTTATAGGTGCATTGTAATCATACATCAAAATGAAGTTCAGAGTGGTTGGGACATACATGCACACAGCACTTGGTAAGCTTCCCCCAGATCTTACCCTACTCCCTCCCCTTACCCCACACACAACATTGAGATTGGCATTAATTGTCTCGTATAAGTATATATAATGCCAATTGACGTGTTTCCTTTCTCCATGCTATCTTTATACCAAAATCCATCTTAATCAGAGCCAGGAAAAAGAATGTGACCCCAGTTAACCAGAGGGCACAGAGAATGGGGAGTTCTGTCTAGCATTCTGGTAAGCTAAAACATAGCTGTTGTGTTAACTCATTCCAAAGCTTTCTAACCATTATTGGTTCACTCTCGCCCCAAGTCAGCATGGTATAATGATGTTAACATTGCCTTGATGATTCAGGATCTTACGTGTCTTAGAACAGTCATTATCAACAACATTCGTTCTGAGAAATGTCAAAGTGGATGCAGAACATACAAGTGATTGAGCTGAATGTGGGGGGAGCCCAGGATTATTCAGTTACATTCTAATTCAATTAAATTCTAGTTGTTGATCTCTTCTGTAATCAGAATGGCAAGAGACCCCCAAAATGAGACTAATCAAACGCTTCGGTTGAGTTGGATTCAAATTAAACAAGTTTACCCCAGTGTGTGTCAGTAGCAAACAAACTTCATTAAAAGTGACTGTTTCTCTCGTTTTGTGACTTGGTAAATCGAAAAGAATGAAGCTTTTCCCTGATTCCTGTGAACAGTTGGTTGTGTTACCCCATCATCAGGGAGAGAAACAAGCTGTATAATTACCATTTGAGACATGAATCATCCTTGCTTGGAGGGCCCAGACCTGCTTAACTCTATAAAAGGAGCTCAGGGTCGAAGTGCAAACATGCACTGGCTGCCATCCCTGGGCTGATATAATTACCGAGTATCCAAGAGATGAAGGTGCTCCCTGCATCAGGCCTTGCTGTCCTCCTCGTCACAGCCTTGAAGTTGTCTACTGCAGCCCCTTCCCTATTTGCAGCCACCCCCAGGACCTGGAGGAACAACTACCACCTCGCACAGGTTTGTGAATCTTTGCCCAATTCTCTCTTCCTCCTCCTGGCCAGGAAAACTTGGAAAGGAATAATGAGAAAATAAGCGAATATCTATTATTCTTTTTAAATCATAAGTTCAGTGAAGCCCATGGCACCATTTATAATTGATGTCAAGTGCATATTAGGTGCACGAGTTGCATAACTAAATAAATAAATGAATGAATATCTAGGTATCTTGCTTATACAGAATTCAAGGTGGTTTTCAAAAATAAATAAATAAATAAAAGGCATGCAATACCAAAAAACAAACAGGGAATAATGAAGGAAAAATAAGGGCAGAAATATAAAGACTGAGGCCTACGATTCTCACACTAGATGCAGGTTGTGAATTTAGTTTCTAGCATTCACAACAAAAATATTTTCTGTGCTCACATTTTGAAAAATGTATTTTGCATTCAAGGTAAACTTTATCAAAATTTAAAGAGGACCAAGTTTTCCTTAGGTGCAAGCCATCACTTGAGGGTTTTTCATTTCTGAAGCATATTCCCTCACTACCCTAATTACTCATGCTTTCTGTGTTTTCCTCTTTTAAGATCTCTGCCATTTGACTGTTGAAAAGGAGCTGGTAAAAATGATTCATATTCGAATTTTTGTAAAGACAACAGGACTCAAAATGATTCCATCTAGCTTTGCATTTAAAAGGAGAGGGGGTGCTCCTTGACCTGTAGAAATAGATTTCTAATTATGGAATTCCCAGCATTAATAAAAGGTGTATCAGGAGTCTGTCAAAACTATAGTACATGTACTATTAGAACTGTGTCTCAGGGGTGCTTTCCTGCACGCCCAGTTGCACCTGTGAAAGGTTTGGGCCTGTGCACACTGGCCTGGACCTAATAGTTGTTTTTACAACTGATCCATTCTAATTGGTCAGTTCTTCCACAACACCAGTCATTAAAATTGTTCAATACCAGTCCTGCATACAAACAAGGAAGTTTAATTTAATAGAAGATGCCTAGGACAGGCCTGTTGAATTCAATTTCCTTTCACTAGAGCTCACTTGTAGATAAACTAAATTCGCAATAACTCAGAAGAGTGAGATCTATTGGAGATTGTATTTTCTTGGTGCCACCTTAGTTCTAAGTCCCTTCTCCCTGTATGTAATTTTTTACTACTCAGACTCTTGCCGTGATTGAGGAACTAGAGGTTTGTGGTCTCCTAATGGAAGGTCATTCTGAGGCCAGAATAGATGTGAGGTGGTGGGAACTCTGATTCTAGTGCAGGCTTCAGGCACACAACAGTCCCTGAGCCAAAACCATATGTAACATTAGTTTATATATTATCTGTGACTGCTTTCTTGCCACTGCGGCAGAGTATAACCTACAAAGTCAAAATACTGCCTATCAGCTGAGCATGATGGCACATACCTATAACCCCAGTACTTGGGAGTCTGAGACAAAAGGATTACAGATTTGAGTCCATTCTCAGAAACTTAGCAAGATCCTGTTTCAAAATTACAAAATAAAATAAAAGGGGCTGGGGGTATAGCTCAAAGGTAGAATGCCTGTGGGTTCAATCTCCAGTATATTTAAAAAAAAAAAAAAAAAAGTATAGACTATCAGCCCTTTACCAAAATAAGTTAGCTGTCCTAAGTCTACACAGGAATAAGGTCAGAAAGTTTGGGTGAAGCAATCCCTTCTAGCCTAGCCTGTCATGGGGTCAGTTAGGGGTCAGCTAGGGATCCTTAGAAATAATAGGATGGTCTTGGAATGTTGGAGACCTTTAATGATTCCTTACTTCTGACTTTCCAAACAAGTTAGCTGTCCTCGGTATTTGTTATGACATACTGGCAGAAAGGCCTTACACCGAGGAGCTCAGAGACTCATCCACACCTTGGTACCTGGCACGCAGTGCCTTCTGCTTGCAAAGGTCCCCATCATCAGTTCTGGGGTGAACAAGCAGTCTTGGGGTGGGGACAGGGATGGGCTAGAATGATCTGGCCAAACCTCCAATATGGACCCCAGACACTAGAAGGAATAATGTCCCACTATATGGTTTACAGAAATATATAACCTCATGAGCTCTGTAAAATCACAAATGGAAATAGGCAGCTCAAGTTCAGTTCCTAAATGCCTACTGTGTGAGATGAGCTGGAAGAACAAGAGCAAACAGAACAAGGCAAGTGCCTGCTCTCATGGTGCTTATGCAGGGGCTTGGGAGTGGGTGGGAGGGTGCGGGGGGAGGGGGGAGAAATGCAAGTCAACCCATAGGTGCACAAGACTATTTTGAAAAGTGGTCGGTGATAATGGAAAAAAAGTTCCCCGGGTGGCAGAGAGTGCAAAGAGTGGCGGGGAGAAGACCAGGAAGGCCTCTCAAAAAAAGCGACATTTGACATAAACCTGAACAGTGTGAAAGAGCCGTGGAGACAGGGCAGTCAGGCAGAAGAAACGGCAAGTGCTCCAGCCCTGGCCAGAAGAAGCACAGAGCAGGACTTAGCAGCAGCCCCATGACACTGGAGCTCAGAGACCAGGGGAAGAGGACGCTGATGAGTCCCGGGAACAGGCCAGGCCAGCAGATAGTCTGGGACCTGGTAGCCTAGGTCGAGTTAAACACCTTCTGCACTGCCCTCTTCTTTCTAGATCACTAAGAAAACAAACAGCTCCTCCTGCCCGGAAACACCAGAGACGCCACATTTCCAAACACCATCCACCTCTCCCTCCAAAACCCTCGGACACAAACATCTGCACTTGAACATATGCATAGGTTCTTAGTTTATTTATTTTGTGTCCACTTGCATCCTTTAAATTCTAATTTCCTGATTCCAATAAAGGTTTTGAAAATGATGGAATGGAAAAATAACTGTTCTCATAATCTAGGGTTTATTCTAGGAACTTTTATTTTAAAGGAACTAGTATAGATGCTCCTTGACTTACAATAGGGTTATATCCTGATGACTTCATCATGGGTAGAAAATATCGCAAGTGAAAATGCATTTGATACACCTAACCAACCAAATGTCACTATTTATCAGTGCAGGGCGC
>PVLC010025752.1:0-23479 GCA_004027655.1 Graphiurus murinus | reverse complement strand
TCTGAGTGGGAGAGTCCACATCTTTCAGGTGGTATTTAAAGCTGTGATTCTGTTGAGATCACTAAGGGAGTTAAGGGCAGATAGAAATGAAAAGAGGGCAATGAACTAAAAGAGGGGTCAGGAAAAACAGCAGAGAAAAGCCGGGCGTGGTGGCGCACGCTTGTAATCCCAGCATTCGGGAGGCTGAGACCGGAGGATCTGGGTTCACGGCCAGTCTCAGCTACCTAGTGAGGCACTCCACAACTTAGTGAGACCCGGTTTCAAAATAAAGAATAAAAAATAGGGCTGGGGATGTAGCTCAGAGGTAGAACGCCCCTGAGTTCAATCCCTAGAACCGAAAAAAAAAAAAAAAGAACAGCAGAGAACCAAGAAGGAGCCACCAGGTCAGTGGGGGGGACAGTCAGGAGGGAGTGGTGTCATAGAAGACAAGCAAAGAAAATGTGTCAAGGAGAAAGGAGTGGTCACATATCAACTGCTGCTAAGTGCTAGGTAACATGGTGAGCATCCTGGGATACCTAGTGATTTTGCTGGGGTACAGTTGAATGGTGGGTGGTAGGGACAGAAGGCTGTGCTAGTGACTGAGCCTAGCCTGCTGTCCAGATGCCCCCATCTCAACTGGCTTCATTCTCTACTTAAAACATTTTCATTTTATGGGGGAATTTATATATACATTCATGGAATTTGTCATTCTCTCAAGTATATCTTTGGATATATTTATTATTAATAAGAAGAGCCTGCTGAATGCTTGAAAATGTACTGTTTAATATTTTATTGTATATATTGGAAAAATATGAACACAAAAATGAACTAGAAATATTCCCCAAACTTTGCACACTAATTTTTTTTTTTTTAACCAAAGTGTTCTCTGCAGGTAACCTACATTAGAATTACTTGAAGAGTTCTGCTTCATGGCAGGTTCCTGTACCCATGTTCCAAATGCCATTTTAAACTCCTAGGTTTAACAAGCTCCATGGACCACTTTTGTGCAATTAAATTAAAGAACATCTGCCCCAAAGAATGACTTGTTTCCACCTCTAAAGCCCTCACAATACTGCCATACAGAAAAAAATTTTTGACTCTTGGTGTATATATACATCATTTTTGGTTGAAGATTTGACCATTCATTTCAGTATGGTGCATTCATTTCTACTTGTCTCCCGATCATATGTAATGGTGTATTAAACAGATAAAATGTACAATTAAAATTCAACTCTGAACTTCTTGGTTTGGGCAGACATTCTATATTTTGTGCCAAAGTTTAGACCTGTGTAGACAAAGTTGTAGCACACAGGACCTCATTTACTGACATATTCCTACAAATTCTTCATATTGGTTTCTTCTAATAACTCTGTGTGTGTGTGTGTGTGTGTGTGTGTGTGTGTGTGTGTATGCAGATGTGTATATTCTACCACATTAATTTACTACTTTTATAGCTTTTTCTGAATAATTGATCATTGAGCATATGAACTGTTTCCAACTTTTAGGATTTATATAATGCCCTGTAAATATCTTGTGCAGATTTTTCCCCTTTCAAGGTCACTTATTGGTATGTATTTCCCAGAGAGTATAAAACTGGCAAAGAAGGCATGATCACTTTCATGATTTGGCAGAGTGCCACAATTCCTTCAAGAAATATATAACTCATTTCACTTTGTTATCAGTAAGGTGTGCACGTAACTTTTGTCTAAGTCCTGTCAAAGCGGAATCATATCACATTTTGCTATTTAGTGGAAAAGTGGTTTTGCTTTCCAATGGTTTTATTTTACATTTCTGTAATTATCAATGGGATTAACATTTTCTCCTGTTTCTATTTCTTGTCTGTTTATACCAGATGGACATTAATTCATTGGAACTATCTGTATAGGCCAGGGAAATGAATGGTTTTTTTTTTTTTTCAATTCAAATTATGAACATGTTCTCCATTATTTTGTCTTTTAAATTTCTTTCACTCTTTATTTTACTAAGTCTTAATTTTTTGTGTCTTGATTTCAGGACAAATTCTAAGCTATTGCACTGTGTTATACTAATCACACATGGTTCTTATTTAACAAAATAAAGTGGTTCCTGTGTATTGATACAATCCCAGTTTCATATAAGGGACTCCACAAAATTTAAGACAGTCAGTCAGAGCCTCTCTCTCTCTCTCTCTCTTGCTATAATTTTAAGAAGGAACAATTGCTTGAATGATTAATTATACCTCTAGTTATACCAGTAAGGCCATAATTAACTGTTGGCGCCTCCAACAAAACATGCAAATGGCTAATGGTTTCAACCAATAATTTTTCCCCTTTTGATCTATTTATAGGGAAAGATCAGAGGCTGAAGATTTGACCATTCATTTCAGTACGGTGCATTCATTTCTACTTGTCTCCCGATCATATGTAATGGTGTATTAAACAGATAAAATGTACAATTAAAATTCAACTCTGAACTTCTTGGTTTGGGCAGACATTCTATATTTTGTGCCAAAGTTTAGACCTGTGTAGACAAAGTTGTAGCACACAGGACATTCTTTCTTCCTTAAAATAGCCTCTCTGGAATCATAGGGAATTTTTCTACCTTAACATAAAGAAAATGAATTAAAAGAAAAATTGAATCTAACCTTTCTTCTCACTACTTAGAAGTATTGAGAAGGTGAAAAATATGATGGCGGAGACCACTGACATTTGAACAAGCACTGTTAAAGCCCATGCTGGAGAAGTCATTCTCAACACTTGTCCAAGGACCAGCTGCATCAAAATCATCTGGGGTTTTGTAAATATTCATATTCTTAGAGCCATCCAAGTCATTAAATATGGAACTAAACTATCCATAACCTAGCCATCTGCTTCTACTATCTTACTAATTTCAAGGTTTATTGAATTTCACATAAGTTTAATGTGACATTAATGATATCTAACACCCAGGGCTAGGATATAGCTCAGTGGCTAGCATGTGTAAGGGCCTGGGTTCAATACCCAGCACTGCAAAAAGAAAAGAAAAGAGTATCTGACACCCTGCTTTCTTTCATTTATTTCTTAACTCTGTGAACTGTATTCATTTTCCTAGGATTCCATCATTTCTCCTCAACAACCAACATGCAAGCATATATAATCATGAATACAGCCATCCCTTGATATCCTTAGGGGATTGGTTCCAGGACCCCCAGGATATCAAGATATGAGAATGCTCAAGTCCCTTTCAAAAGTGGTGTAGTATTTGCATATGATCTATATACAGCCTCCTGCATACTTTAAATCATCCTTAGATCACTTATAATACCCAGCTCAATGTAAGTGCTATTTAAATAGCTGTTATACTGTATTGTTGAGGGAATGCATTGACAAGGAAAAACAGTCTGTTCATGTTCCATACTATGTAGTTTTTCCCCCTTAATGTTTTCCATCCATAGTTAGTTGAAACCATGGATGCTGAACCCAGGGATATTGAAGGCCAACTGTTTATACTACAGCTTCCAATCTTAGGTATATCCACATAGAACTTAGTATACAAATTCTATGGTAGCTTAACTTTCTTTAGGATTGTGCCTTCTTCAATGTAGCATTACTCAGGGTCCCAAATAGTAGTGAGATGAAAGGAGAATACCTTGGTTGAAGTAGAGCTGGTGGACCCAGAGCCTACTAGGATCCCGGTTTTATCACATCATACTGTCCCTGAAGTCTGTCTGGGGATGAGGAACAGATAATGAAAGCTACCTCACTATTATAAATATGATCTAACTCTTTATCTGTTCATTGGATGAACCAGAATTTGTGTGCCAGTTATCAAAGCCTTTTTTTGGTAAAACTAAAATATGATTTCATTGGCATGGCTTTTGGAGCTATGGTTCAGATTGCTTATATATTTTGTTCTGAAACTTGAGAGTAAGTGAAAATTTCTTTTTATTCCTATTGAAAATAATTATAATGCTTCATACAATGAATTGGAAAGATTTATGAATGAGACCTGACACTGGATATAAGATATGCAAAAATGGTCACATAAATCTCTTTTTTGATATAAAACATTTAAGTTCCAATTCTGCCAATGTGGAGGGATGAGCTAATTTAATATATAAAATCAGTAAAATAAAAAAAATACTACATAGGTGATATTAACAAGTAGAAAAGGAAATTTCTAGTTATCAGAAACAACTAGGGAACTTAAAGTCAGATCAGAAAGCTTATAAACCAGAGACTTGGGAACCTTTTAAATTGGAAATTGGCCCTGAGCCCTAGGAGTATTAAAATTTAAAAGAGCAAGAGGTAGCCTTGGGCCCATTAAAATAATTGAGGTCTCTACTTAAAGCCTGGACATTGGAAGGCTATCTTCTCTGTGAAATAAAAACTTAAAGAATTCTACCCTTTGATAGAATTAGGGCATTTGTCTTTGTCGTGGCTTCTGAATTTTTAAAAATTTCCTTTTAAAAAATGAATGTATCTCTGGCCTGTGGACTTGAAATTCAGATTTATAATATTCAGATGGTATGAAAATTCCAAACTAATAAATTATTATAAAGAGGACTTTTAACTATTGAAACTTTAAGAAACTTGTAGGAGCAAACATAGTCTACTTCATTAGGAATGCTTGTACAAACAGGGCTCATGACATGAGTTCAACAAGAAACTTACAAATCCTCTGAGTAAATATCTATCATGAGCAAGAGTCAGTGGACACAGGAAACAGATGAATTAGCACTGCAAGAATTTCAGATAATAAGGTGACAACTTTGAGAGGACTGTAAATAAGAATGTTGAAAATACTATAACACTACAAAAAAAAAAAGGAAAAAAGGAACTAAGAAAGAAAGCAAACCATAAGGAACAAATCAATCTCTATGTTAAAAGGACAAGGCTGATCACCAAAGAAGCAAAAGAAAATCTAAAACTGATGATAATATGGTGGTGTACACCTATAATTTCAGCTACTTGGATGGTTGAGGCAGGAGGACTGCAAGTTCAAGGCCAGTCTAAGCAACCTAGGGACACCCTGTCTCAAAATTTTAAAAAGGGGTGGGGTGAGGATGCATCTCAGTTGGAGAGCACTTTTCTAGCATGAGTAAGACCCTGGATTCAATCCCCAGTACTGAAAAAAAGGTTTATAGAAAAGAAAATCTAAAATTAGAAACTATAGATACCAAAATTACAAATTACTGGAATTTCACTAAAGACAGAGGATCAATCATAGCTAATGATAAGAGTAAGAACTAGGTAATAGGTTTATAAGGACATTGCCTAAAATACAGCAAAGAAAGAGAAAGAGATGGCAAATATGAAAGAGATATTCAGACAGAGAGAATAGAGTTAGAAGGTCCAACATATGTCCAATGGTTATTCCAGAAAGAAAGATTTGGGAGAAGAGAGAAGATACTTTTCAAAGAGAAAATGAGTAGGAATTTAAAAATAGATGAAAAATATGAGTTCTAATATTGGAGAAATATACTGAATTAAAGCTGCATATACTCAAATAAAGCCTCACTTGAACACATTTACATGAAACTATAAAAGACCAAACACACAAAGGAAATCTTGAAAGGTAGAAGACAGATTACCTATGAAAAATAAAAGATAGGAAAGTAGAAATTTTTCACAAGAAGAAATATATAAGCATAGTTATTATATCTTTGCAATAGTAGAAAAATGGAAACCTCTTAAATGTGCATAAATGAGAGATTTGCTGAATAAACTGTAATATGAACATTTAGACCACAGGATATATAGAAATAAAAATGAATAAATGAACTATATGGATCAATAATAAATGATAAATAAATATAAACAGATGAATAATATCAAATCAATGTTGCATGAAAATATAAACATTTATGTAAACTTTAAAAAATCAAATAGCATTGAATATTGCAATGGACAAATATATACATGTAGTAAAATAAGAAAAAGGAGAAAAGAAAGGATGAAAGAATACTATCAGCTCCAGGGTAGTGGTTATGGTTACTTCTAGATTGGAAAGATACTAGTAGAATGGAAGAAGAAAGGGGTTTTAGCTATGCCAGTAGTGTTTTATACCCTTAAAAGAAAAAAGATGATCTATAGCAAATATGGAAAGTATTAATATTAGTTAAATCTTTATGGCTAGGATATAGATGTCTCATTCCATCCTATATATTTAAAGTATTTTATAACTAAATATAAAAACACTAAAATGAAAAATAAAATTCTATCTATTATTATTTTTTGCCTATATCTTTTAATTTCCAAATTGCAAATCCCTATATTCATGAATGGAGAAAGATTAAGGAAAAAAAAACTCTTTCATTCTATTTTTTATCTTAGTGTAATTTGTTTTAAAACATAAATTGCTGAATAATATTTACTACTTTCATTTCTCATTTTTTTGTGGTAGTTAATTTTTTATGTTAATATTATTTTCCTTTTCTGATTCTTTCTTACATGATTACATGTCTTTAAAGAAATTATTTCAACCACAGAAGTACTCCAGTGCATATTTATATTAGGTGTTAAAAAAAAAGAATCATTTTCTGTTTTCTCTATCAAATTTCATGCAGCATTCTGCCTAAGCTGTTTCTATGTAATATTGTGTTCTTTCCAAAATATCTCTATGCATCTCTTCTGTGTTGCTCTGTAGAGCCTTCCTGGGTCTTGAGTTCCCAGGTCCTGAGACTGTTCTATGGACTGGCGCAATAGTAGAGGAGGGACAGAAGAGGGGAAATGCTGATGCTGGGGAGAGGAAAGAAAAAGACCTGTTTTGGCTTTCTGGAGTGAGCTCCTCTCTCAACCCTTGGCACTTGGGTCACACATACAGCTCTTTTAGTTCCTGTGGAAGTAGACTGCTTCCTGGGCAAGTGAACTGGGCACACCAGTCCTGGGACCCTCTCCTCTCTTTCAAGAAGCGCGAGCTGCTCCTCTTCTGGCCTCCAGGAGGAGGGGTGGGGCTGTGTGGGGTCTCTGGTCTTAGTGCATGTGATCTCACCTCTTCTTTCTTGTACAGTTTTCCTAAGGCTGCTCTCTGTGTAGTTATGCCATTTGCTGAGAATGTTAAAGGAAAATGGAGGAACATTGTTAATCTGCCAAAGGTCTCATCAAACACATCTCTTCTCCTACTTCTTGTGTAGAAAGAAGTCAAGGAGTAACTAGAAAGGTCACTGGGGGTGAAGGATCCCCTTCCTCTGTTGCCTGGCTGTGTACAACCTCTTTTCCTGCAAAACTCTTCACCCACTATCCACCCACACCATACCACATAGTCTGATAAGAACAGAAATAATCCATTTTTTTCTGTTGAGATTAGAGAAGTGAATTTGAAATGGCTTATTTGCCCTCAAAACTCCTTCATAAATTCTTTCCCTGCAACCCTGTCTCCCAGGGTTAGCCCAGAGTTTGCCACACAATAAGTCCTTAATATATGCAAATGCAGGACACCTATTTAGTAAAATCCCTAATGCTATATAGTGAGTGCATCTTCTTGGTGCTCTTGAGAATTAAAAGGAAAGTCCACTTTGGGTTGAGCTCTGTGTTATTCAAAAGACATTTGGCCATACTTTATTACTTGTGTTCTATTTGCATCAGAAAATTTTAAAATTGCCTTAGAGCTATGGTCATCTTTGATCTTTACCTTGTCTTTTCCTCTTGGTTTATTCAGTGCCTCATCAGTTTTTATTATATCTTTCTTCAAAATATTTATCTCCACCTCTTCCCCTTCATTCCTATGATATCTGCCTCATGGGAAGCATGAATTATTTCATTTATTGACTCAGAATATTGCTGTAATGGTCCCATGCTTCTCTGCTTATTCCTCCCTTTTTTTCAGTGAAAGACCAGTTTAGGTCTTTCAACATAATTGAGCTGCTTAGAAACCCTTGGTGGCTTCATTATAAAACCCCAATTCAGTGTTCTCTTTCCTATAACCTGACTCCAGCTGACTCCTTCAGTCCTTTCTCTTCCTCTCTCCAGCATGATAAACCTGTGCCCCAGCCAGCCCCATCCCTTCTGTGGTCCGTGTATGTTCCCACTGTGCAGTGGGGCTCTGGATGTATGTTCCCATCAGGTCCTGAGTGAGAGCTCTCCCACGGAGGTGGTGTGGCCTTTTCTCAGGCCCCATAGGTTTCCCTTACCACCACCTACTGGCAGCTTGGCACACTGACTACATAGTTGGGGCACATGGAGCCCTGCAGTTTCAGGGCTTTGGGGAGAATATCATTTCTAACTTCCTGCTGCTGAAGATTTACATGGACTAAGATGAGCACAGCAGCCTTGTGCCCTTTTCTAGAGAATGTGAAACCTATGCTTGGAACCAGACCAGCAAAGTGAGGATGGGTCTCTGCATGACATTCTCTGAGGTCCACCGCAGGGATCTTAATTTAGAATCGTGCTTTTCAACCAGGGTTGAGGGAGTTTATAAAAGTAGTTTGGTAAAAACTTGTAGTTACTTTAAAGATATTGTTGAGGATATTACTTACTACAAGATTCAGTATTTTCTGTGTGTGTGTAATCCAGGGGTATATTACCTCTGAACTACACCCCCAGCCCTGTTTTGGATTTTGAAACAGAGTCTAAGTTAGTATGTGCTGGCCTTGAACCTACCTTCCTCATGTCTCAGTCTCCCAAGTACTGAGATTACAGGCATGCATTCAGCTTCAATGATTTCTTTATGAGAACCCATGAGATATCTTTTCTCTGGTCTCAGACCAGGATTAATTGGGCTTCCTCTGAACTGTGAATTTTACAACTCATCATTTGTCTTCCTTGGGTTGGCAGCTTCATAGTACAGCTAATTTCGAGGCCCATTTCTAGCAAGTATTTCCAACATGAACTCTGTGTGGTTCATTCCAGGTTCCATGCTAGTATTTTCCACCCATTATCCAAGTTCCCTCTGATCACCTATCTCGACTTTTGTCTTTTATATGTGTTTTTGTAATATACCTTGTGGGAATAAGATAGAGTATAAATTTACATATAAGGCATATGTAACCAAATTTATAGTTAACTATTGATTTCTTGATTGATTTTTGGAGTACTGAGGATTGAACCCAGGGTCTTGCACATGCTAGGCAAGCACTCTACCACTGAGCTGTATCTCCAGCCCTCTTAAAATTTTTATTTTGAGTCAGGTGTGGTGGCACACACCTATAATCTCAATACTTAGGAGATTGAAACAGAAGGATTACAAGTTTAAGGTCAGCCTCAGTAACAAGGCCCAAAGGAATTTAGTGAGATACTCTTTCAAAAACCAAGAAATAAAATAGGGCTGGGAGTGTAGCTCAGAGGTAGAATGCCCCTGGGTTCAATACTCAGTACCACTATAAATAAATAAATAAATAAATAAATAAATAAATAAATAGTAAAGTTTTGAGACAGAGCCCTGCTAAATTACTCGGGGGGGGGGGGTTGAATTTGCAATCTTTCTGCCTCACATCCTGAATAGCTGAGATTACAGATGTGTATCATCATGTCAGCAACTATAATTACTTATATTAAAAAAAAAACACCTCAGAATTATTTCCAACCAGGCATAGTGGTACACAATTGTAATCCTAGTACTTGGGAGGCTGCGACAGGATCACAGACTTGAGCCCAACCTCAGCAACTTAGCGAGACCTTGTTTCAGAATAAAAAATAAAAAGGGCTGGGAGTATAGTTCAGAGGTAGAATGCTTGTGGGTTCAAACAAACAAAAAACAAAAACCCCAAATTATTTCCAGATGATATAGTTTAAGGAAATGCTTTGAAGGGGAATTTAAAGATATTCTAACATGGTAGTTGGAATAGTGGCTTAAGATGTGAAAACAAAATTTTGAGACGGGGTCTTGCTAAATTGCTGAGTCTGGCCTTTAACTTGTGATCCTCCTGCCTCACTCTCCCGAGTGGCTGTTATGAAAACAAAATTTTAAGGAAAAACAAATATAAAAAAGGCTGACAGATGAAGTAGACTGTATAATCAGGGGGGTTTCAATTATTGTGTTCCTTATAAACATATTCACCCTTTTATTAGCTATCAGGTAGACCATGAATTCAAGACCTATGTGAGGTCACATTGCAATCAGCTTCTTTGAATCATTAAGTGGCAATCAGAAAGCACTATGTGGTGTCCTAGTGATGAGTAGAAGCAATTTCTGATTTTAAAAGTTGTTTACATTTTTTAATTTCATTTTCCCGTTTTGGTCCAAAGGAATATTTAGAATTCACAACAAATTCTTCTCTCACCCAGAGTCATCACAGAGGAAAATTTTAAATTGATAAGGCATTGTTATAAATAAAGAAAACTAGCAAAAGTTCCTAAATTCCCCACTCACCAAAAAGATGTTATGGGCTTTAAGTGTTCCAGAAACTGGAGAAATTACATACTGCCCCCTCACCAACCCAACATAGTGCCAATAGAAACTGCTAGACAAACTAGTAAAATGTGGGAACTTATTGGCAAAAAGATACCTGAGAAGTGGGCACAGAGCTGGCTAGTAAGACAAGATAACTTTATCCAAGGAAGGTACTATTTCTAATCTGACTACTCCATACCGCCCCTGGTGGCAAAAGTGAATATAGCAGGGACACTCAAGGTCAGAAGGTGTAACCCTCCCAAATCCTGTTGGTATTTCCAGAGACTTGTGATGATGTGACATGGTAGTCAGAATTTTTGGGAAACACATTCTGGGAATTTATAGCTTTTGCATCTATCCACATGTATTTATGAGGTATTTTGTTGATGCACAGTTTTGGTATGTGAATCTATTCTTCAATATGTAATATTTACCTGTTTCGTGTGTGTGTGTGTGTGTGTGTGTGTGTGTGTGTGTGTGTGTGTGTGAGAGAGAGAGAGAGAGAGAGAGAGAGAGAGAGAGAGAGAGAAAGAGAGAGAGAGAGCATGTGTGAGTGAGTGAGAGAAATTAAATTGTTTTTTGGATATAAACATTTTTGTGAATGTAATATCTGCTTAGGTTCTATGTGGGTTTTAATTGCCTATTTTTTAATTTCACAGTGTGTGGACAATATACGATGTAATGGTTTAATGACTATAGTGTTTGAAGAAAATTCCAAAGTTACTGTGCCACATATGATTAAGTAAGTGCAATAATCCTTTCCCTCACATTTTAATCAAGATCAAATTGGCAGAGAATGTAAAACCTTGCATAAAATATTGCTTCAATAGGAATTTGCTTCTTATTGATAATGTTTCTTGACAGTCATGCAATGATTCATTATGCCATAATAGACAATAAGGCTATCAAGATGGCTTTTTGGATTCACAGTTTGTTGACTCATAGCATAGAAAAATTGTTTTTTTATACTTTTATGTATTCCTTCAGTCAGAACAAAATCCTTTCAAGATGGTCAGGTTCAATATAAAAAGTTCAAGTCGTGACAGTCGAGTGTGTCCAAAGGTCAAAAGGGGACCAAGGTGTAGCTAACTTATTTGGCATCCTCCCAGTGGGTATGAATTATGTTACTCGGATTTGGCCAGAGAAATACATTTAAAGTTTGAAGAAGCTTAACATGAATCAACTGGCATGGCTGTGGTACCTCCTTCCCACTGCCTATGTCTGATTTGACCTAGAGGTTGTTTGCCTAGAGCTGCTGTATTTGGCTTAATAAAGCCAATCCTATAATTTAAAGGAATCCCTATGGACACTATAGTTTAAAATGAGAGGTTACATCAACGACTCTGCTAGAGCTCTCTATATTAACGCTTTTGTCTTCATATATATATTTTGTTTTCAGAGTCAAAAATATTTGGGGAATATTTTGAAGAGGACCAAATTGTTCCTTATTTTTATTTTCTTGGCTATCTGTGTTCCCGATTCTAAGAGTAAAGTGCATTTTTAAAAGCAATTTGGTTATATCTTGTAAAACAAAAGTTATTTGAAACTAAGAATGTGTTTATCTTTCATGCCTTCTTATGTGGCTACTTTAAGGTCTGAACTGTTGATACTGGGACAATAAATAACATTAACTTTAGAAAGACAACTTCCCGTTTCTCAAAGGCATGATCCCAATGGTGCGAGTTGGAGACCTTGTTGTATCAAGTGAAGGCAGAGCATCTAATACTAGTACCAAAATTGATACAGAAAAGTATAATTCATGAAATAGTGATAAAATTTTTAATTATTAGTCAAATTTTGAAATATTTTGAGGAAGACCATTTTTAAACTCCAGGTCAAAGATTCCTTTTGCATTCAATTTTCTAGGTTTTCGATTTTGTGTTTTTTAAAAACAGATTACACAAAAATGTATGATGCTAGGGTAAGAACAAGTATGGAATATTGCCAGATGGTCCAGAGTAGGATTTAATTTTTGAATTCACAAAATTGGGTTAGGATTCTTATTAATTTTTTATCATGGGATTCTAATTTTAATGGTTCACAAAAGTATATATATATATGTACATATATATTATTCTTTTTTTGTTGTTGTTGTTCCTGTTTTTGCGGTACTAGGGATTGAACTCAGGGGCATTCTACCTCCGAGCTACACCCCCAGCCCTATTTTGTATTCCTTATTTTGAAACCGGGTCTCACTAAGTTGCGGAGTGCCTCAGTAGGTAGCTGAGGCTGGCCGTGAACCCGGATCCTCCGGTCTCAGCCTCCCGAATGCTGGGATTACAAGCGTGCGCCACCACGCCCGGCCTTTATATTATTCTTTTTGAAAGTGCTCTTTGAAGGTTAGACAGCCATGAAAGTCCAGCTGCTTTAGAAATAGAATATGTGAGTAACACAGTTTAGCCATGTTATAACCAACCCCAAGGCCCAGGGCAGCTGCAAATCCATTCTAAAGACATTTTGTTGACTTTAAACGTTGATATTGCCAGTTGTGGTGGTGCATACCTATAATTCCATCTACTTGGGAGGCTGAGGCAGAAGGATTGCAAGTTTGAGGCCAGCCTCAGCAACTTAGGGGGACCCTGTTACAAAATAAAAAATGAAAAGGGCCAGGATGTAGCTCAGTGGTAGAATGCCCCTTGCTTCAATTCCCACTACTGTAGTAATAATAATAACAAAAATAATCATGAAAATTATAGTTTTATATCTGACCAGTTATGGCTGGCACTTGAATGCCTCTTTTGTGCCCTACCATGGTGGTTTTACCAGTATCGATGCTCAATCTTACTTGCATAACCACTTTCATACAGACAAAGACTTTTTCGCTTTTTGGTGCACAGAGGTGATACTTCAGCCAATAGGTTTAAATTCCTGTCCTGCTAGGACAGGAGCCTGTAGTTTGAGCTGTGAGAATTTTCTATTAAACCCAAGACATCTCTAGTACACTAGGTGTATTTCTAAGGTAGAGTAAAATTCATTTATTCATTCCTACTAGTTTCCCCAGCCTCACTAAGCATGCTTCTTCTCAATCAGAGAGAAGAGTATGATTTTTGCCATCTTGATTGTACCCTAAACTCTGTATTTCTGCTTCCCTGTGCATCTGTCTCCTTGGCTACATGCCATTAAAAAAAAAAGTGTTTTGGAGTTAAAAGAAAAAATCATCTTCTTGTAGCCATGTCTTGTTATTGACACTTGTTATTGCCATCACTTTGTAAGCTCTCTCTTTTAAAACTTAGGAATTATAATAGATGATTTGGTTTTGATCTCTCTTGGTTGCTTTTGTGTTTTCCAAAAAAGGAGTTGCTATTATCATAGGAGGCTTAAACACATTCTGTCTCTCTGAGAGTCCCATAGGAAATAAAGTAAGATCCTGTTCAGCATAATAAAAGAAAATTAAGTAATTTCATAATATTTAATTTCTTTTCTTAAAATGAAAACGTAATCAGAATTTTGAAGGACAATAGCATAATTAGTTTAATCTAATTTCATGCTGGCTGCAACATATTAGTTTTTCCTAGTGTTTTGAACAAGCTGATTATAGTCAAAAGATGCAAAGCTCAAAACTATGATTTGAATGCAAAATCATGACACTTTTTAGGTGAAAATATTCCTTTAAGTGGTATCTAGCAAAAACTTTCTGTTAATAATATTTGACTTCAACTTTCTTAGAAAATAGAGAGTTTTGATGGAACTCAGTGGGAGAAAAAGCAGTTATTTCACTCACCCATCTTTGAGCTGGACTGATGGATTCAAAAAAGTTGCTCAGGTCTTTTTATAAAGAGAAAATTAAGAACTAGAAAAAGCAAAGTTGGTTGAAAATCACATAGCAAGTGGAGGGAAGAGCCACACTATTTTCAACAATCTCAAAAACACCTCACTGCGTATTTCCGAGATCAATAATGTGGCAAAAGCTAACAGGCTACCCTTAGTCACTTCCTCAGCAGGGGTGAGCTGGTCATTTAAAATGCTCTTTCAGGCCTGCAGAAATGCTTTCGCCTTCACTGAACATACTTT
Organism: Graphiurus murinus; assembly: GCA_004027655.1. Classification (NCBI taxonomy): domain Eukaryota; kingdom Metazoa; phylum Chordata; class Mammalia; order Rodentia; family Gliridae; genus Graphiurus; species Graphiurus murinus. Next base: position 9,202 of record PVLC010025752.1, on the reverse strand, counting down.
GGGCTAGGATGTTTCCAAGAGCAAGCTAAGAAAACTATTGATCCCTTTCTATCCAAAGAAAAATAAATATATAATTTAAAATCCCTCTGGGTGGCAAAAGGACTAATTAAGAGTATTCACAACAAGCCCATTGATTCTTAGCAAGCAGTTAGCTCACTGAAAGTCACTGGCCCTGTAGCATATCCTTTAATTAAGTGGTGAAATCCAGGAATCTGTTGATTGCTGGTTACGAAGCTGCAATAAGGGAGAACAAGGGATTTCAGAATCTGAAGTGAAGGCTACTGGTGCTCCTACTGGTCTACCTGGAGAGGCTGCCAGTGTAGCAGCCTCAGGGTGAGGAGTGGAGGCAGCCAGAAGGGAGGTTTCACAGTGTGGAGAAGCAGGGCATTGCCCCGTGGCTGTGGTATATGTTGTTTAGGGAAACATACTTCATCCACTGTTTTTTAATGAAAACATTTTTAATACTGCAGAATATTGAAAACATAACTTGTCAAACCTACAATTTATGGGTGAAATTGTATCTGGAAAATTTAAACACATTAATAAGCCAGGGAGAATGAAATAAATGAATTAGGCTTTCAATTCAAGAAGCTAGGAAAAGATTGACAAAAGAGTCTGTAGGAAAGTGTAGAAAGGACATAATTAAGATAAGAACAGACATTAATAAGTTAGTATGGAGAATAAACAGTAGAACTGATAAATTAAACAGCAGTTCTAGAGGGACAAATACCAAATCATATATTATATATGAATATATTATGTTATGCCAATATATTATAGAGCAGTAATATCTATGTCTTTTTCTCCTTAGTGTATGTGGTGTTGCTGACTGCTACTGTCTAAGCATATGTCTGATATTCTGCTGTAAAGGCACAAGAGATGCTTTTTCCCCTCCTAAAGAGGGCTTTTGATTTCTTCTTCACACACACACACACAAAATCGTGGTTGAACTAGAGAGAGAAGGAAGCCACACAGTGGAATGAATTATCCTCCCATCCTCCACAATTAGTTCTGGCCTTTCTAAATTATAATGGCATAAAATGTTCCTAAATCTACCTGGTGTTTTTAGAGCCCACTGTTGTGTAGATATGTCCTCACTACATCTGTGTGGACTGCCACAGAAAGCCCACACACAAGCGTGTGTTTACAAGCATGAAGCACTCCGTGGGCGAGGAGCAGCCTCATCCTGGTTAGGTTAACATGTCCCTGCTTCCCACGTAGGTCTGATGCCCGGCTTCATAAAGACGACACTGACATTTGCTTCAGCAAAACACTCAACTCTTGCAAAGTGCCCCAGATCCGCTATGCCAGCGTGGAGCGCCTCCTGGAGCGGCTGACCGACCTGCGCTTTCTGAGCATCGACTTCCTCAACACCTTCCTGCACACCTATCGCATTTTCACCACGGCTGCCGTGGTGCTGGCGAAGCTCTCCGACATATACAAGAGGCCCTTCACCTCCATCCCTGTCAGGTAAGCAGGATGTGTCCTCCTGGTCCTCAGAGCAGCTCCTTTTGGACTCACCGCACCCACCAATGGGAGAGTTCCCCAGGGAAGAAGCCGAGAACCCCCAGGTCTCCAAGTGACTTTTGCTTGTTCCATGATTATTTGGAAGCTGTCTATTACTTTTTATTTATTTATACATTCCTTACTATTGTGCTTTTCAAACTTCAATATACATAAGAGTCAGTTGGGAGGTGCTTTATTAAATTACAGTGATTCAGTGGGTGGGAGTTAAGCCTCAGTTCTGCATGTCTACATGTCCCAGGGATACCAGTGTGGCTGGTCTTTGAGGCCCTAGTTTAGTAGCAAGGGATTAGACAAGGCCTAAAAAGTGTCTGTGCTCCTTTGGCAAGTGTGCGCTAAGGTAGCACTTAGATGAAGGTATGGTGGCCTTTCTATGTAGGGAGCACATTCTTGAATGGCATCTCATCCATCATCTTCACCTGGCCATCATCGTCATCTGTTAACAGTGTTTGCTGTTACTTTCAGGTCATTGGAATTGTTTTTTGCTACCAGTCAGAACAACAGAGGTGAACACTTGGTGGATGGGAAATCCCCGCGTCTGTGCCGCAAATTCTCTTCCCCACCACCACTGGCAGTGTCCAGGACGTCCTCCCCAGTGAGGGCCCGAAAGCTGTCCTTGACTTCCCCCTTGAACTCAAGGATAGGAGCCTTGGACCTGACCACGTCCTCATCGTCCAGCAGCCCCACCACCACCCACAGTCCCGCCGCATCCCCACCACCGCACACTGGTAAAGTACCGATGGATCTTAGCAGAGGCCTCTCTTCTCCAGAGCAAAGCCCAGGATCTGTAGAAGAGAATGTAGATAAACCCCGCATGGATCTCTGTAACAAGCTAAAACGAAGTATTCAAAGAGGTACTATCCAGCACGTCTACACCATCACACCCCCCATTTCCTGGCTCCCGCTTTTTCCTCTTCTTTCTCAAACCCTGGCCCCTTTTCTTACAGCTTTCCTACTTCTACATAGAAAGTAGAATGAACACCAGGGCTAGTTAGAACAGTCCTGTAGCTTCCTCCAGCCCTTGTGAAACAGCAGAGTTACTGGGGAGGGGTAAACCCTGGGTGAACTGATTTAGGGTCCTCTGTTGCATCAACTTATCTTCCTCAGTTTGGTACAATGTGGGGGTTGGAGGAGGTGATCTTGTTGTTTTTAAAACTCAGCATTTCTGTGATGAATATAAACATGATTTCATAGCTAAATTAGTAAAAGATTTTTTCTCACTGTATAATAATGGATTTATTGGTAACATATAGATTGGGCAACAAATCAGTGTCCAAATTTCAAGGAGTCTCCCTCAGATGCAAGTACAGTCCTTTCTACCTCTCCAGCCTTTCTTCTGTGTGTTTTCTCACTCAGATCATTTAAACAAGCTTCCTGAGTAAAGTACTTAATGGAATTTTAACTGGAGTGGCTGTCATCATCAACAGCAGCACCCTTTTTAACAAGAAATTCTTTAAATTGACAAGTTAGCAACTAAGGAGGAGGAAAGGGGGAAGATAATTAAAAAGTCATTAGAACAACAAGCTTCAGCAAAATCATGATGGATTCTTCTTGGGAATAATGAGGCAGCACGTGAACTGACAAGTGCATCTGGGGTTCCATCCAGCCCCAGTGCTTAGATACCCCATGGAGGGGATGACCTAGGAAGCTGATCTCAATTTTCCCCTGGGGCCAGTGGCCTGGGAAGTACAGAGTATCCTGGGGTGTTCTTTCTCCTCCTTTATTGGATTGTGGCAAATAGGAAGCTATGAGTCTCATGTTCTTTTGAGTTAGAAGAACTTTAGGAATGAGCATTTCACCATCAGATGTTAGTGGCTCCAAGGCTGCAGTGTGATTGCTTCTGGGTCTGCGGTGAGGTCTGTTGTCCCACAATGGTAAGGTCTGCTCAAGAGTTATTGAGGAGCCAGGCATGGTGGCACATGCCTGTCATCCCAGTTCTCGGGAGGCTGAGATCGGAGGATCACAGGTTCAAGGCCAGTGTTGGCAATTTATTGAGATTCTGTTTCAAAAATAAATAAGTAGTAAAAAAGCTGGGCATGTAGCTCCTTGGGTTCAAACCCCAGTACAAAAAAAAGAGAGGAAAGAAAGAGAGAGAGAGAGCGCGCACACGCGCCAGGGAGACAAACAGACACTGAAGGAGTCTCTGAGTCTCTTTTCTTTGCCAGGTACCCTGTATGCTCCACAGTCCATAAAGGTAGTCCATGGTGAATAGGATGGTGCCCTGCCCCCTGTACTCTGGTTGTATGAATAATATAGACACAATCATAAGGGCAGGTGGTACAAGAGGGGTAGACAGAGAGTGCCATGGAAGCTGAAAGGCCAGGGAGATCATCCCTGACTTAGCAGAATCTGGAAGTATTTGGTATCAGCCGGGAGGAATAGACATGTGAGTTGGGGGGGGGGAGGAGATGGGCCATTTTATGGGCAAAGAGAACATATGAGCCAAGGGCTAGTGGTTGCCTCTGGGGGTGACCGCCATTTCCAAGTGCCAGAGACATCACTATTACTGAAGGGACAGTTTTTGTTCTGTTGACATCCTATAGATCAGACTCTATTTCTAGTCACTAGGGCTTTCTAGCATTGAGTAAACCTCCACTGTTTCTCTTAGTGACTCTACAATTTTGCTGCCTCAAGGTTCACATGTTCACCAGCACCTACTATTTTCCATGTTTGTTTTTTTTTTAATTTTTGTAGTGGCCATTCTAATGAATATGAGGTGAGAGTCATTTCTTTTTTATAATTTCCCAGAGTTTGCATTTAATTTAGGCCAAGGCTTAGTGATATCGACATTAATTTTTTTCTTTAGTAAAAAAAGTAAAATGTATTCCTTTCTATATTACAATCTACATACATGCTCTAATTCTAGAGGTCCCCACGCCAGCCACCCATTGCTCACCGTGACTACATGCTCCACATGAACTTTTGCAGGGAATGTTCCACCTTGGTCACCAACATCCCTAGCTCTGGTCTTCAAAGCACAAGCCCACAGTGTGCAGCGATGGTCCAGTTCCACATCATTATACCTGCTTGATACTATTTGGGTAGAGTAGGAATGAGTAGTTGTTTTCCTTGGAGCACTAGCTGGAAGGATGTTAAGGTTTTGGGTATCAGTCTATTTTTGTGCTCCGATAACAGAATATCTATGACTGACTAGTTTATGATAAACAGAAATTTATTTCTCACAGTTCAGGAGGCTGGGATCCAAGAGCAAGCACCAGCATCCAGTGAGGGCCTTCTCACTGCATTGAACATGGCAGAAGACATCACATGAGCTAGAGGGAAGGGGCCCAAATTCATCCTTTTTAAGGAGTGTACTCTCTGATACTGGCATTAATGCTTTCATTAGGGAAGCTCTCTCATGGCCTAATCACCTCTTAGGGTCTCACCTCTCAACACAGTTGTATAGGGATTATGTTTCTAACACATGAACTCAGGGAGACACATTCAGAGCATTGTACGAAGAGACCCAGATAAATGAGAAAAAACGATCAAGCTCCCAGGGGAAGACACTGATAAAGGCTGCAAACACCTGGTGTGCCTATTTCTGACAGGGGTGGGGTCACTGGACACAGCTAGTGGCCTCTGGGGAGCCTTGTCATGTGGTGGCATTGATGGCTAATGGCCAGCAGATGGAGAACAACTGGGAATACAAGTATTCCCTCCCATGTTACAGAATAGCCAACGTCAAAGGCCTCATACCTCTATTTCTCACTGGATTTGCCTCAAACAAGTGACTTAGAATTGTATCTTCAGTGGTTAGTTGATCTAAATATATTATAGGTTAGAAATATCATCTTGCAATTCTAGGTCGTGGTTAAATACCGAGTCCTCCAATGCTGGGTGATGGGGAAAGGCCAAGATTGTGCACGGGTGGCACCAATGGCACTTGATGAAGCCTCTACTCCAGAGATGCCAGTTCCTCTGCTCCCTGGGCTTCTTGGGCACATCCACCCACTGACACATCTCTCTTTAGCTCTCATTTTTACCACCACCCCCATCCTTAATCCTTCCATTAAATACTTCACTCCTGCCTATTTCTTTGCATCTTTATTTCTTTTTCCTTCCTTTAGTTAGTTCTTCTTTCTTTTTCTTTTTCTTTTTTTTTTTTTTTTTTTTTGTGGTACTGGGGATTGAACTCAGGGGCATTCTACCTCCAAGCTATAACCCCAGCCCTATTTTTTATTCTTTATTTTGAAACAGGGTCTCTCTAAGTTGTGGAGGGCCTCACTAGGTAGCTGAGGCTGGCCGAGAACCCAGATCTTCCGGTCTCAGCCTCCCAAATGCTGGGATTACAAGCATGCGCCACCACGCCTGGCTAGTTCTTCTAATTTCTTTTAATGCATTTATTTCTCATTTCATACCTAAAAGTGTTTAAACTGATAGTTCAAAGAGACACATGGTACAGTTAAATTTAAAACAAAATAGATAGTTGAGCAGGTAATGCATGCCTATAATTCCAGTACTTGGGAAACTGAGCAGGAAGATAGCAAGTTGGAGGCCAGCCTAAGCAACTTAGTGAGACCCTCAGCAATTTTAGCAAGAAACCCTGTTTCAAAATAAAAAAATCAAGCCGGGCATGGTAGTGCATGCTTGTAATCCCAGTACTTGGAAGGCTGAGACAGGAGGATCACAGGTTCTTGGCCAGCCTCAGCAACTCAGTAAGGCTCTCTGCAACTTAGTGAGATCCTGTTTCAAAAAATAGGGGTGGGATGTAGCTCGGAGGAGGTAGAATTCCCCTGGGTTCAATCTCCAGTACCCTCCCCCCAAATCCTCAACAACAGAAAAATAAAATAAAATAAAGTAGGTAAGTAAATCCAGCTATGGGAATAAAAGAAGAACGTTATGTTAGGGCAGGGATGTGGTCAGTGAAGAAGTGAATGCTCTCTGGTGCTCTGCAGTCCCTGGAGTGCCCCTGCTTCAGTTGCAAGCTTCTCAGCTGACAGAATAGACAGGGATGGCGTCTTTTCTTGCTGTTGAGATCAGTAAAGAAAATACTGTGAATAAAAGGCTTAGAATTAAGATGTGGATCATAGTGGATCTTCGCATTTTCCTGAGTAGGTGAAACAAAGGAATCATAGATTTGATTTTTTTCCTTTATTCTTCATTAGTGGGTCATACAACAGCTTTAGGGAAATCATGGATGAACACTTCAGTGTCAGAGTGAAAATTCAGCATGTGTGTGCATGTTTGTGCATGTGTGCATGTGGGTGTGTGTGGATGCATGCGCACATGTGTGTGTGTGCCTGTGAAAACCAAGAGTGTTGCTCTGTAAACCCTGATGTCTAGTCTTAAAAATTTCCACTGACAAAGAAAAGGGAGATGCTGATCTGTCTTTAATTTCAAGGATGCTTGAGTGTTCTCTGTATAACGTTAACAATTAAAAGAGTTGGCAAACTTGAATAAGAATCCCATGCCAAGAGTTTATGAGTATTCTGCTTTTTGCTTCAGGATACAAGCCTGCATAAACTTATTGTGTAATGTCAGTTTCCCACGAGGTCTATACCAAGGCCACAGGTCTCTCTCACTCCTGTTCACTTAGACAGTTTTGGAGCATGCTCTTTGAAAAACAGAAGTGTCCTTTGTCTGGTTTTATTAGCATTGCAATAATGACACCATCTTGCAATACTTTCTAGCAAGAGGACTTCAAGTGGCATGAAGGGAAAGAAATGAGCAAAGCAAAGAAGTTTTCAGAGAAATAATAATGCAATTTAACTTTCCCCCCACCTACCCCAAATCTGTTTCAGGCTCATCCAACATTCACTCGTGCCCTCCTTTCCAAATACCAAGCACCCACTACCTTCTTCTACCCCAGGTATTTTTAAAAAGCAAGTATCAGCCTGATTCAGATTCCACGTTATATTTGGTTCTGATTGAAAACCAAACCAGTGACAGGCAAAAAAAAAAAAAAGAAGAAGAAGAAGAAGAAAAGAGAGAGAGCCACAGGGCTGCTCTCTGTACTGGGCCCCTGACCCCACCGGTGTCTACTCAGACGATGGCTGTGCAGCTCAACTGCCTACGTGTGGCTGTACAGCCCCCAGCACCAGTGTCTGTTTCGATGTTCTTAGTTTGAAAATTGCCTGCCTGTGGGCTGAAAGTGCTCCCCATTTTAGCATTTGTTTTGAGCCCACATCTGCCCACTCATCCTGCAGGCAAAGCATGGAGCTTGATTGAAAGTGAGCAAGCCAGAAGGAAATGCTTCCCACCCCACCGTGCTGGCATGGTTTCTACTCCCTGCAGGTGCCTGTTAGCTTACAGTCTCATTTTTTTCTTTGCTTTCCTGCTCTTTCAGGTTATTGGTGTTCTGTCCAGCTTTGGGGAGGGGGGATTCAACATATTGCTAACTAATTTTTTTTCTCTTTGGCCTCAGATGAATGAATGAGTGAATGGTTGAATTGGACCAAGGACATGCATTTGATATTCTGCTTGCTCTTACAGAGCAGATGCCTTCCATTACTGAGTTTTGATGGAGCTATTTAGAAAATAATAAAACTAACAGCTAAGCACAGATTTTTTTGTCTGCATCTTGCATCGTTGCCAGCTTTACTATAATTATGTCATTCAAGGAAAGATTCTAACCATTTCCCTTCTCCAGATCCTTTGAGTTTGAAAAGATTAAAATTGTGGCTATATTTCTAAGGGAGAAAATCATACGCAAGTGTAAAAATGTCTTTTTATAAGTCATTAGAGATTTTGTAGAGTTTGTTGAGTGAAATCTTGAATGGAATGAAAAGAGTAGTTGAGCTTACCAGGCTGGTGAAAATTAATAAGGGTGATGTTAAGCCCTAGTCAGTGGGAGCTAATGAAAAGCCCAAGGGAAAAGAAATGGAAGAAGTGTTGAACATTTATTCGTCTTTTGGTAATATTTTTCCTTAGAAGAACATACACAAAGTCATTGCTCTACCTGGTGAATCTAGTGGAAGGATTGTAGACGTGCCATTAGCAATACCTGAAGTGTGATCCCAGAATGATGATTCTTTCATTCTCAGAATGTTAGCTGCAGCAAAGAGGCTAAATTATTTTAAACTTTCTCAACAATTCACTTAAAAAATGTCCACTTGCTTTTTGCTGACCTATAGCTCCAGCTCAGTTCTACCAGTGAGACTTTCTGGGAGGATGGAAATGCTCTGTATCTATGCTGTCCAATACCGTGACCACTAGCCACAGGTGTCTACTGAGCAGTGCAGTATGGCTAGTCCAAGTGGAGAAGGGAAGTAATACTTTAATTCTAGTTAATATAAATTTACATAGTCATATTTGGTTAATGCCATCATTTTGGACAGTACAGTTCTAAATCCTAAGAGCCCCCCAGAGCTTCCTGGGGAGGGGGAGATTAGTAGAGATCCAAACTTGATTGCCTTAAGGAGTTGGCCTAGGCAAAGAAGTTGCGAAGTCCCAATTTTAACCCCAATCTGGTTTTTAATCTGAAAAAGACCTCTTTCTCCATTCCAAGAACTCCAAATTAGCTGTGGGTGATGGTGCATGCACATGATTCCAGTACTTGGGAGGCTGAGATGGGAAACTTACAGGTTCAAGGCCAGCCTTGGCAATTTAGTGAGGTCCTCAGCAACCTAGTGAGATCATGTTTCAAAATAAAATAGGGCCGGGAGTGTAGCTCTGAGGTAGAATGTCCCTGGGTTTAGCTGAAAGAAGGAAAGAGGAAGGAAGGAAGGAAGGAAGG
>PVLC010025751.1:7447-23452 GCA_004027655.1 Graphiurus murinus | reverse complement strand
TGCGGTACTGGGAATTGAACTCAGGGGCATTCTACCTCCGAGCTACACCCCCAGCCCTATTTTTATTCTTTATTTTGAAACAGGGTCTCACTAAGTTGCGAGTGCCTCACTAGGTAGCTGAGGCTGGCCGCGAACCCAGATCCTCCGGTCTCAGCCTCCCGAATGCTGGGATTACAAGCGTGCGCCACCACGCCCGGCTCTTTCTTCACCTTTCTAACATCATCTTATATGTTGTTAATCAAGAAAGATTTACAGTAAGCAAAGCAAGTTGTGCAAAACTGTATCAATATTAATATTCTTATCTCAGAAAATACACCATGTCTTCTGCTTTGCTTGTTTAAAACCCACAAGTTCTGAAAAGGTGGTTGAGGTATAAGGTTAAAAATTTCCTGGGTATTCATGAGTTTCCCAACTTTCTCTGGGGATAGAGAAGAAAGTGAAATAAGAAGGAAAAATGTAAAAGTGTCATAAAGAAATTGCTAAGCCAGGTGTGGTGGCACACATCTGTAATCCCAGTGATTGGGAGGCTCAGACAGGAGGATCTCAGGTTTGAGGACAGCCTCGGCCATGAAACAAGACTCTGAGCAACTTAGTGAGACCCTGTTTCTAAATAAAAATAAAATAGGGCTGGGGTGTAGCTTACAGGTAAAATGCCCCCGAGTTCAATTCCCCACACCATCAAAAAAAAAAAAAAAAAAAAATTGCTGAGAGAAAGAACACAAGCCTAAACAAAACCAGCCATTGGCAAGTCATGATCTGCAGCCTGAAGAAAGGGCTTACCTGTATGTCTCCGAACTTAGTATAAGCAATTTTTCCTTCAAACATAAAATCTTATCAGTCACCACAAAAATCTTATCAGTGCACCATATTGCTGAATAGAACTTTTATTATTCTCCTTCTACTTTCCAACTTAACTCATGTGACCAAAATAAAATAATAAAAAAAAAATCACTCAAATACCCTTAGCTATAAAAAAAGTCATTGCCCACAAACTAAAGATCCCTGGATCACCTCTACAAAAATAATCAACTTATCATTCAAGAGACTACTGTCATTTCATAGTAGAGCTGAGTGTAATTTCAGTTAATTTATAAATAACTTTAAAACCTTATGTATGAAATGCACGAAACTGCACCTGTGTAAAAGCAATCATGTTTTAATTATGAGCTAAAAATTACTAATACAATGAGCTTGAATTAGAAAAACTAAGATTCTAAATAAACTGCTAGAGCATTTCACAATGGGGTGTCAATGAAACATTTTCTCTACATACAATAAGATTAAGAGACTAGTAAATCTTAATTGGAATGATAAGGCAAAAATAGTAAAACCACACTTTCCTATAAAAAGTTACACATTATCTTTTGTAGGGATAGCTATCTTACATGAAGAAACAAAGATGTGATCACTCTATTGCACACCCAGAAATGCTGGGGAAGCTGGTCTTAGAATGATCTAGTCATCTTCTTCCTCTCCATCATCTTCAGCATCTCGTTTCCTCTTCTCCCCCCGGACACTTTCTTCTTCTGAAAGAGTGGAAAAAGCTCAGTTTTAACAAACTAATATTTGTTAAGTTAGAAATTTTGCATCTGGATGAAAAGTTAATGGCAAAAGAAAATTATAGGTTAAGTTTCCACTCTGAAATTTCCCTCAAATTCAGTGTATAAACACACTTAATAAACTCAGAAATACATAAATAATGACAGCTTCCTATGCACCCTTGGGGCCAAATCACGAAGTACAGATCAAGAAACCAGGCTTAACCTTGGAGGAACTGTTAGAAAAATTAAAAATTATTTCAAAAAACCTAGATAGAGTAACAAAGAGCAAATCTAAAAGGGCATTATATCGAGTTCAACTTTCTCTTATAGGTAAAGCTTCACCTTCTCCAAAATGAGAAACCCTAAGAAAATAATAAATTAAGCTCAAGGTAGCACCACCATCTCTTCTTTCCTGTTTTTTATTTATTTGTTTATTTATTTATTTATTGCTATACTGGGGATCAATCTCAGGGGCATTCTATCTCTGAGCTATACCCCCAGCCCTATTTTTTTTTAATTCTTTTTTTTTTGCGGTACTGGGGATTGAACTCAGGGGCATTCTACCTCCAAGCTATACCCCCAGCCCTATTTTTTATTCTTTATTTTGAAACCGAGTCTCACTAAGTTGCAGAGTGCCTCACTAGGTAGCTGAGACTGGCTGCGAACCCAGATCCTCCGGTCTCAGCCTCCCGAATGCTGGAATTACAAGTGTGCGCCACCACACCCGGCTTACTGTTAACTTTTTTTTTTTTTTTTTTTTCTTGGTGCGGTACTGGGGATTGAATTCAGGGGCATTCTACCTCCGAGCTATACCCCCAGCCCTAGTTTTTATTCTTTAGTTTGAACCCGGGTCTCACTAAGTTGTGGAGGGCCTCACTAGGTAGCTGAGGCTGGCCATGAACCCGGATTCTCCGGTCTCAGCCTCCCGAATGCTGGAATTACAAGCATGCGCCACCACGTCCGGCTTACTGTTAACTCTTTATTTTTTACTTATTTACTTACTTATTTTTTGGCGGAATTGAACTCAGGGGAATTCTACCTCCAAGCTATACCCCCAGCTCTATTTTTTATTCTTTATTTTGAAACAGGGTCTCACTAAGTTGCGGAGTGCCTCACTAAGTAGCTGAGGCTGCCCTCAAACCAGGATCCTCTGGTCTCAGCCTCCCAAATGCTGGGATTACAAGCGTGGGCCACCACACCCAGCTTTGTTAACTTTTTAAATAGAAGAATGAATGCCCTGAGAAAATGATCCTTTTAAAAAACTTTTATACCTTTCAGCCTTGATAAATTCTATGATAAACAGCAAAATTAAAGGGTTCAGAAATAATTTGCATCATAGACTCATTCTTTAAAGTCCATGAAAGGTTCATATATCTTTAATGTTAGAATTTGGTTTTGGCTAATTAACTCACCCTCTTCCTCCTCTTCTTCCCCTTCTTCAACATAGTCATCATCATCTTCTTCATCCTTCAAATTCAAATATTCAGTTTGAGAATGAACTATGACATGAGTTTTTCATTGTGTAATATAATCCCAACAAAAGCAAAGAAACTATAGTTATCCTATGTTCTAGCAAATATATAAACTCTGCCTACTTTTTTTTTTTGTGGTGCTGGGTATTGAACCCAGAGTTACATCTCCAGCCCAATTTTTTATTTGGAAACAGTGTCTCACTAAGTTGAAGTGAGCATCACTGAGTTGCCGAGGCTGGTTTTGAACCTGTGATCCTCCTGTCTCAGCCTCCCAAATACTGGGATTACAGATATATGCCACCAGGCCAGACTCTGCCTGCCTTATATATGTTCCTTTTGTTTTGTTTTTGGTACTGGGAATTGAACCCAGAAGTATTCTATCTCCAAGCTACACCCCCAGCCTGATTTTACATCTTATTTGGAAACAGGGTCTCACTAGGTTGCTGAGAGCCTAAATTACCAAAGCTGGCTTTGAACCTGCAATCCTCCCGTCTTAGCCTCCCACGTACTGGGATTACAAGCATGGGCCACCAGGCCACCTGGCATTATAGGTCCCTGCTGAAGACCCAAACTAAATATTTCTTTATTAAAAAATAAGTTATCCGGAGCCGGGCATGGTGGCGCACACTTGTAATCCCAGCATTTGGGAGGCTGAGACCCGAGGATTGCAGGTTCCCGGCCAGCCTCAGCTACCTAGTGAGGCCCTCCACAACTTAGTGAGACTCGGTTTCAAAATAAAGAATAAAAAATAGGGCTAGGGGTATAGCTCGGAGGTAGAATGCCCCTGAGTTCAATCCCCAGTACCGCAAAAAAAAAAAAAAAAGTTATCCGGAGACGGGCGTGGTGGCCCACTCTTGTAATCTCAGCATTTGGGAGGCTGAGACTGAAGGATCCGGGTTGGCGTCCAGCCTCAGCTACCGAGTGAGGCACTCTGCAACTTAGTGAGACCCTGTTTCAAAAATAAAGAATAAAGCCGGGCGTGGTGGCGCACGCTTGTAATCCCAGCATTCGGGAGGCTGAGACCGGAGGATCCGGGTTCGCAGCCAGCCTCAGCTACCTAGTGAGGCACTCCGCAACTTAGTGAGACTCGGTTTCAAAATAAAGAATAAAAAATAGGGCTGCGGGTATAGCTCGGAGGTAGAATGTCCCTGAATTCAATCCCCAGTACCGCAAAAAATAAATAAATAAATAAAATAAAGAATAAAAAAATAGGACTGGGCCGGGCGTGGTGGCGCACGCTTGTAATCCCAGCATTCGGGAGGCTGAGACCGGAGGATCTGGGTTCCCAGTCAGTCTCAGCTACCTAGTGAGGCACTCCGCAACTTGGTGAGACTCTGTTTCAAAATAAAGAATAAAAAAATAGGACTGGGGGTATAGCTCGGAGGTAGAATGCCTGAGTTCAATCCCCAGTACCACACACACACAAAAAAGTCAGCCGGGTGTGTTAGTGTACGCTTGTAATCCCAGCCTTTGGGAGGCTGAGACCAGAGGATCCAGCCGGGTTCTCGGCCAGCCTCAGCTACCTAGTAAAGCACTCCGCAACTTAGTGAGACCCGGTTTCAAAATAAAGAATAAAAAAAAAAAAAAAAAAAAAAAAAATAGGGCTGGGGGTGTAGCTCGGAGGTAGAACGCCCGAGTTCAATCCCCAGTACCAGAAAAAAAATAAATAAATAAAAAAATAAAGCTGGGGCTGTAGCTCAGAGGTAGAATGCTCCCGAGTTCCATCCCCAGTACCGAAAAAAAAAAAAAAGTCATAGCCGGGCGTGGTGGCGCACACTTGTAATCCCAGTACTCGGGAGGCTGAGACAGGAGGATCGCAGGTTCGTGGCCAGCCTCAGCTACTTAGTGAGGCCCTCCGCAACTTTGTAAGACCCTATTTCCAAATAAATTATTAAAAATAGGGCTGGGGCAGGCATAGCTTGGAGATAGAAAGACCTTGGGTTCCATCCCTAGTACCACCAAAAAAAAATCATGCCTTATTCATTTATTCATTGTGTGTGTGTGTGTGTGTGTGTGTGTGTGTGTGTGTGTGTGTGTGTTACTAGGGATTGAACCCGGAGTATTCTACCTCTGAGCTACACCCTCAGCCGTTTTTCATTTTTTTTTTTTTGTTTTGAGACAGGGTCTCAATAAGTGGCTGAGAGTCTCACAAAGTTGCTGAGGCTGTACTCAAACCTGTAATCCTCCTGTATCAGCCTTCCAAGTATTAGGATTACAAGGTGTGTGCCACCACACTCAGCTAAGTCATGCTTTAAATCATCACTGTTCAAAAGAGCTTTCTGCAATAATGCTATACAATAACCACTGCCACACAGGACTACTGAGAACTTGAAATATAACCAAACGAGGAACTAAAATTTTAATTTAATTAATTTAAATAGCCTCATATGCCTACTAGCTATCATAATGGACAAAGCAACTATTGACTATTTTAAAAAGAGGATCTGTGCTCACTTCAGCAGCACATATACTAAAAACAAGATCTTCTGTTTTACAGGTCAAGGTAGGGATGATCTGAATCCTAGCCACAATACACTTAAATGTGTTGGATCAAGATACTTCATCTTTCTAGTTTTCTAACCAATAAAAAAAAGCAAAGCACAGGTTGATTTTTTTTTTTTTTTTTTTGCCATACTGGGGATTTAACCCAGGGACATTCTACCTCCAAGCTTCATCCCCAGTCCTACTTTTTATTCTTTATTTTGAAACACGAACTCACTAAGTTGCGGAGGGCCTCACTAAGTAGCTGAGGCTTGCCTCGAACCTGGATCCTCCTGTCTCAGCCTCCCAAGTACTAGGATTACTGCCACCATACTCAGCTTCCAGGTTGAATGTTTTTAATCCAAAAATCTGAGTCCAAAATGCTCCAAAAGCTAAAATTTTTTGAGCATCAGCACGATACCAAAAGTAGAAAATTGGACACTTAACCCAACCTGATGGGTCACAGTCAAAATGCAGACACTGGTCGTGGTGGCACACACCTATAATCCCAGTACTTAGGAGGCTGAGAGGAGGATCGAAGGTTGGAGGAAAGCCTCAGCAAGTAGTGAGACTCTCCTCAACCTAGCAAGATCCTATTTCCAAATAAGAAGTAAAACAGGGCTGGGGGTGTAGATCAGAGGTAGAATGCCCTGGGTTCAATCTCCAGTACCACACACACAAAAAACTCAGATCTGAAACACTTCTGGTCCCAAGCAGTTCAGATATGGGTTACCTGACACATATTCATTAAGATATGTACTCTCGAGCCGGGCGTGGTGGCGCACGCTTGTAATCCCAGCATTCGGGAGGCGGCCAGCCTCAGCTACCTAGTGAGGCACTCCGCAACTTAGTGAGACTCGGTTTCAAAATAAAGAATAAAAAATAGGGCTGGGGGTGTAGCTCGGAGGTAGAATGCCCCTGAGTTCAATCCCTAGTACCGCAAAAAAAAAAAAAAAAAAAAAAGATATGTACTCTCCATCTACACCTAAAAATTTACATAACAAAACAATAAAATGTCAATAAAAATCATAGTAAAACAATCTACGAGCCGGGCATGGTGGTGCACACTTGTAATCCCAGTACTTGAGAGGCTGAGACAGGAGGATCACAGGTTCAAATCCAGCCTCAGCAACTTTGCAAGGCTTTCAGCAACCTAGTGAGACCCTGTTTCCAAATAAGAAATAAAAAATTGTGCTGGGGGTGTAGCTCAGAAGTAGAATTACCCTGGGTCCCATCCCTAGCCCTGCCAAAAAAATTTAAAAAATAAAAGTAATTATTAAGACAAATAATACTTAGTCAAAATATGATTTTTTTAACTTTTTGCAGTGCTGATGATCGAACCCAGGGCCTCGCATATGCTAGGTAAGCGCTCTACCACTAACCTACATCCTCAGCCCTAAGATTTGTTTTTTTAGCCGGGCATGGTGGCGCACGCTTGTAATCCCAGCATTTGGGAGGCTGAGACCGGAGAATCCGGGTTTGTGGCCAGCCTCAGCTACCTAGTGAGGCCCTCCACAACTTAGTGAGACCCTGTTTCAAAATAAAGAATGAAAAATAGGTCTGGAGGTGTAGCTCGGAGGTATTGCCCCTGAGTTCAATCCCCAGTGCCGCAAAAAAAAAAAAAAAAAAAAAAAAAATGTTTTTTTGTGTGTGTGTATGTGGAACCCACAGGCATTCTCCAAACTACACCCTCAGCCCTACTTTATTTTATTTGAAAACAGGGTCTCACTAAGTTACAGAGGGCCTAAATTAAGTTGCTAAGGCTGTCCTTGAACTTGCCATCCTCTACCACCACGCCGAGCTAAAAAAATTAATTATTATTATTATCATCTAAAATATATATATAGCCGAGCATGGTGGCGCATGCTTGTACTCCCAGTACTTGGGAGGCTGAGACAGGAGGATCCAGGTTCGAGGCCAGACTCAGCTATTTAGTGAGGCCCTCCACAACTTAGTGAGACCCTCTTTCAAAATAAAGAAAAAACTAGGGATGGTGGTGTAGCTCAGAGGTAGAATGCCCCTGGCTTCAATCTCCAGTGCCACAAAAGAAAAATAAACTAGGGATGGGGGTGTAGCTCAGAGGTAGAATGCCCAAGTTCAATCCCCAGGCCCTCCAAAACAAATAAATAAATACACACACACACACACACACACACACACACACACACACATTTTTTGCAATACACCTGGCTTACAAAACTATTTTAAATCATGAAAATAAACCTTGATTAAACATTAGGTGGAGGAGACAAACTTCTCTAGACTTCCAAGGGTCAAAAGCATGTATTCCAGCCGGGCATGGTGGCGCATGCTTGTAATCCCAGTACTTGGGAGGCTGAGACCAGAGAATCCGGGTTCACAGCCAACCTCAGCTACTTAGTGAGGCCCTCCGCAGCTTAGTGAGACTCCATTTCAAAATAATAAAAAATAGGACTGTGGGTGTAGTTTGGAGGTAGAATGTTCCTGGGTTCAATCTCCAGTACCACAAAAAAAGAAAGAAAGAAAGGAAAGAAAGAAGTATCGATGAATAGCCCCTCCTCTTAATGAGCCCACCACCTCATAAAAAATGGCGAAATAGCTGGGCATGGTGGCTCACACTTGTAATCCCAGCATTTGGGAGGCTGAGACCGGAGGATCCGGGTTCGCAGCCAGCCTCAGCTACTTAGTGAGGCACTCCGCAGCTTAGTGAGACCCTGTTTCAAAATAAAGAATAAAAAATAGGGCTGGGGGTATAGCTCAGAGGTAGAATGCCCGAGTTCAATTCCCAATACCGGAAAGAAAAAAAAAATGGCGAAATAAGTGTTTACAAAAATATCTACAGAAGCTGGGCATAGTGGTGCATGCCTGTAATCCAAAGTACTTGGGAGGCTGAGACAAGAGAATCACAAGTTTAAGGCCAGCCTCAACAGCTTAGCTAGGCCCTCAGCAACTTATGAAGACCCTATTTCAAAATAAATATGGCTGTAACTCAAGAGATAGAATACTCTTGGGTTCACTTCCTAGTACCCCCTCCAAAAAAAACTTTTTCTTTCATACTTTACATACTTCAGTATGTTTATGTTTACCTCAACACAAATAAAAATGAAGTTCATCAGGAAACCTGGATAAAAGTAATTTCAGATAGAGTACACAGTGTTTACATAGGCATAAAGGCAAGTAATAGCTTGGTGTGGCAATTTAATTTGATATTGAGAGAGAGATGAGGCGAGGGAAGGAAGCAGGAGCCAGATAAATAATGAAGGGTGTCTTAAGGTTTGGGAAACATTAAAGGGTTTAAAGAAGGCTGCTGATAGGATCACATTTGCATAACTCTGCAGGCAGTGTGGCAGAGTTTATTCCTAAGTGGTGATGCTATATTCAGAGAGACCATTTAGAAAAGCTACTACAAGAGTATAAAGCAAGAGATAACTGGAGAGAAGACATTTAAGTTTTCTTGAGTGCCTAAAACATGCCAGGGATTATATACTTTACATATATTAGCTTGTTAAATCCTTAAAACAATACTGTAAGGTTGGTATGATCTGAGGCTCAGAGAAATTTGTAAAATTCCACGATAATATGCCACTGAAGGCAGAATGGATTTAAAAGATACATGAAAGGAGAAAGCAACAGGTGTTTATGGTTCTCTGGATATAGTATGGGGTAGGAGACAATGGGAAAACAAAGGCAGACAGACACATGCACAACCACAAGTTAGGAAACAACTCTCCAGTTTCTAGACAACTTATGTTTTACAGTACCAGTCTCAAGCCTAAAGAATTACTTTTCAGTACAAAGTATCTATTCACCTGAATTTCTTCTTTCATTAAATATGAGAGGCCCACCTCCTCTTCTGCCTCCCCCACTTCTGAGGCTGCTTCCTCTTCCTCCTCATCCTCTTCCTCCTCTTCTTCATCCTCCTCTTCCTCATACCCTTCCGGTGGGCCAGCTTCATCTTCCTCCTCATCTTCATCATTTTCATCTCCATCTTTAAAAGACAGGTGAATGGCTAAGCAAACATTCCTTGCCAGTACACTGGTCCTTTTTACTCTTGCCTGATCACTTCACACACTTCAGCCAATGGGTGTGAATTATCTCAGGGTGTCTTTTAGGGTTTTTTTGCGATACTGGGGATTGAACTCAGGGCATGCTACCTCCGAGCTACACCCCCAGCCCCATTTTTTATTCTTTATTTTGAAACAGGGTCTCACTAAGTTGCGGAGGGCCTCACTGAGTAGATAAGGCTGGCCACGAATCTGCGATCCTCCTGTCCCAGCCTCCCAAGTACTGGTATTACAAGCATGCGCCACCACACCTGGCTAGACTTTTGTTTTTAAGATTACTGTTTTATGCCATTCATATCTATTATTTGAGAAATATGGTTTCTGCATTCTGACGTTTATGCAATGTATCAATTTTCTTTTTTCTTTTTTCTTTTTTTTTTGTGGAACTGGGGATTGAACTCAGGGGCATTCTACCTTCGAGCTATACCCCCAGCCCTATTTTTTATTCCTTATTTTGAAACCGAGTCTCACTAAGTTGCGGAGTGCCTCACTAGGTAGCTGAGGCTGACCGCGAACCCGGATCCTCCAGTCTCAGCCTCCCAAATGCTGGGATTACAAGCGTGCGCCACCACGCCCGGCTAATTTTTTCATCAAATATTATAAGCACTAAAGTTGGTTTTACTTTGTGGACATTTCAAAACCTGTTCCTCCATCATTCTATAACATTGTTTATCCATCAAATTTCCTTTTACAATGAAAAGCTTTGCACCCGATAATAGTAAGTATCCCATTACTAACAACAATTATTCTTTATCTATCTAATCTTACTCTTCCATTTATCTAAAAATGCACCCTTAGCCAGGCGTGGGGGCGCATGCTTGTAATCCCAGCATTTGGGAGGCTGAGACCAGGGATCCAAGTTCTCGGCCAGCCTCAGCTACCTAGTGAGGCCCTCCGCAACTTAGTGAGAGCCTGTTTCAAAATAAAGAATAAAAAATAGGGCTGGGGGTATAGCTCGGAGGTAGAATGCCCCGGAGTTCAATCCCCAGTACCACAAAAAGAAAATAAATAAATAAATAAAAATGCACGCTTGTAATCTCAGTACTTAGAAGGCTGAGACAGGTTTGCGGCCAGTCTCAGACACTTAGTGAGACCCTGTTTCAAAATAAAGAATAAAAAATAGGGCTGGGGATGTAGCTCAGAGACAGAATGCCTCTGGGTTCAATCCCCAGGACCACCAAAGGGAAAAAAAAAAGCATATTCACTATCAATTCTAGGATATTTTTCATCACTTTAAAAAAAAAAAACCTCCAAGCCGGGCGTGGTGGCACACGCTTGTAATCCCAGCATTTGGGAGGCTGAGACCAGAGGATCTGGGTTCTCAGCCAGCCTCAGCTACCTAGTGAGGCACTCTGTAATTTAGTGAGACCAGGTTTCAAAATAAAGAATAAAAAATAGGGCTGAGGGTATAGCTCGAAGGTACAATGCCCCTGAGTTCAATCCCCAGTACCACACACACACAAAAAAAGCTTCAGGCTGAGCGTGGTGGCGCATTCCTGTAATCTCAGTACCTGGGAGGCTGAGACAGGAGAATCCAAGGTTCAACGATACTCTCAGCAAGCAATGAGACTCTCTTCAACCTAGTAAGACCCTGTTTCCAAATAAGAAATAAAATCAGGCTGAGGGTGTAGCTCAAAGGTTGGATGCCTTTTGGTTCAACCCCCAGTGCCACAAAAAAAAAAAAAGCTTCAGCCAGGCGTGGTAGTGCACACCTATAATCCCAGTACTCAGAAGGCTAAAACAGGAGGATTGTGAGTTCAAGACCAACTTCAGCAACTTTATGAGATTTTGTTCCAAAAATAAAAAAAGAGTTGAGGGGAGCCAGGCATGGTGGCACACGCTTGTAATCCCAGCATTTGAGAGGCTGAGACTGGAGAATCCAGGTTCGCGGCCAGCCTCAGCTACCTAGTGAGGCACTCTGCAATTTAGGGAGACCCTGCTTCAAAACAAAGACTAAAAAATAGGACTGGGGGTATAGCTCAGAGGTGGAATGCCCCTTGGTTCAATCCCCAGTACCACAAAATAAATAAATAAATAAATAAATAAATAAACAAACGGTTGAGGGTGTATGGGGGTATAACTCAGAGACAGACTTCCCCTGGGTTCAATTCCCAGTACCACCAAAAAAAAAAAAGAAAAGAAAAGAAAGAAACCCAGAATAGGCATATAAGTAGATTAGTGGGGTAGGATTCAGGGTAGGGGCTGTTAATAGGTATAGGGCTTCTTTTGTATGGTTCTGGAGTTTGAATCCAGGGGATGTTCCACCACTGAACTATACTCCCAGCTCTTTTTATTTTGAAATGGTCTCACAAAGTTATCGTTTTCTAGCCTCAAACCTGCGATCCTTCTGTCTCAGCTTCCCAAGTACTAGGATTACAGGAGTGCAGATAGGACTTATTCTGGCCTTTCCATATAAATAAAAGCAAAACAATATGTGGCTTTTTTTTTTTTTTTTTTTTTTTTGGTGGAATTGAACCCAGAGATATTCTACCTCCAAACTACATTTCCAGTCAAATATTATTCTTTTTTTGGTTTTGGTGGAACTAGGAATTGAATCCAGAGGAATTCTACCTCTGAGCTATATTCTCAGCCCTATTTTTTTTTTTTTTTGCGGTACTGGGGATTGAACTCAGGGGCGTTCTACCTCCGAGCTACACCCCCAGCCCTATTTTTTATTCTTTATTTTGAAATCGGGTCTCACTAAGTTGCGGAGTGCCTCACTAGGTAGCTGAGGCTGGCCGCGAACCCGGATCCTCCCGTCTCAGCCTCCCGAATGCTGGGATTACAAGCGTGCGCCACCACGCCCGGCTCCTATTTTTTATTCTTTATTTTGAAACAGGGTCTCACTAAGTAGCTGACCGAAAACCCAGCTCATCCAGTCTCAGCCTTCCAAGTACTAGGATTACAAGTGTGCATCACCACGCCCGGCAGGATATTTTTTACTAATCTTATGTGGTTTTTTTTTTTTCCACACCTAAATCTCCAGGCCCAATCTAATTTACATGGCTAGAGTGAAAGCTATAATTATGACACATTTGTGAGAATTAAGAATGATTACCCTCGTCGTCATCCTCTTCCGAGTCTGGTGCTTCGTTATCTTCCTGATCAAATCCATCTAAGTATGTGATTTGCTGCAGCAGCTCAAAAATACTTTCTCTGTAATCTTCCAGGTTTGTGATCTCACAGTTAAACAAGTCAAGACTTTTCAAATTTTTAAGATTTTGCTGGAAAAGTAAAGTTAAAATTTATAATAAAGTTAAAATTTAATTCATGATCCAGAAAATATGTATTTGAAAAGAGAACAAATTTTAGTTTTTCATAAGTCTATAATGAAAGGTTATTCTAACGAGCACAGCCAAGTCTCTTAATTAGCCCTTGGCATATAAGTTCTTCAAAAGCAGACTACAGCCAGGCATGCTACACCTGTAATCTCAATACTTGGGAGGCTAAAACAGGAGAATCACAAGTTTCAGGCCAGCCTCAGCCACTTAGGGAGACCTTTTTTCAAAATTGACTTTTAAAAGCCGGGCGTGGTGGCGCACGCTTGTAATCCCAGCATTTGGGAGGCTGAGACCGGAGGATCCGGGTTCTCGGCCAGCCTCAGCTACCTAGTGAGGCACTCCGTAACTTAGTGAGACCCTGTTTCAAAATAAAGAGTAAAAAATAGGGCTGGGGGTGTAGCTCTGAGGTAGAATGCCGCTGAGTTCAATCCCCAGTACCGCAAAAAAAAAAAAAAAGAATAAAAAATAGGGCTGGAGTTGGAGCTAGGAGATAGAATGCCCCTAGGTTCAATCCCCAGTACTGCAAAAAATAAAATAAAATTAATTTAAAAATAAAAATAAATAGGGTTAGGGATGTGGCTAGGAGGCAGAATGCCCCTGGGTTCAATCCCCAGTACCAAGAAAAAAAAAGTAGGAACTTTGTTTTGGTCACTGTTTTATCTCTACCATCTTATCTTAGTACCTTATTCTCAGTAGTCACTCAACACATTTTTCTTGACTAAATCTGTGTAACAACAATATCATGGTCACTTTAAATCCACACACAGGCTGATTTTCAGTCTTTTTGTGTGTGTGGGTGTGTTATTAGGGATGAAACCCAGGGGCATTCTACCTCCAGGCTGTAACACCAGACCTATTTTTTTTTTTAATATTCTATTTTGAAACAGGGTCTCACTAAGTTGCAGATGGCCTCACTAAGTTGCTGAGGCTGGCTTTGAACCTGAAATCCTCCTGTCTCAGCCTCCCAAATACTGGGATTACAAGCGTGCACCACCATACCTGGCTACTCTTTTCCAAAACCAGAGCAACAATATTTGGAGAGTCACCTTAACTGTATTTTCCTTTCCACACAAGGAAACAAGGAGACACTGAAAAAATAATTAAGAAAAGAAAAACAATAGAAGAAAATACTGAAAAATTAAAAACCAGATAGCTCTTGAAGCTAAGGATGGAATAGTCAGTACAATTTCTCACTGATTTAAAAAATGATCTGGTGGTAGGCGTGTAATCCCAGTACTTGGGATGCTGAGACAGGAGGGTCCAGGTTCTCCACCAGCCTCAGCTACTTAGTGAGGCCCTCGGCAACATAGTGAGACTCTGTTTTAAAATAAAAGAATTAAAAATAGGACTGGGGTGTAGCTCGGAGGTAGAATGCCCCTGGGTTCAATCCCTAGTACCGTCCCCCAAAAAATGATCTGGTACTGGGCATGGTGGGGCAGAACTATAATCTCACTACTTGGGAGGCTGACACTGGAGGAGAGCAGGTTCCAGGACAGCCTTAGCAAGCAGTGAGAATCTCATCAACCTAGTGAGACCCTGTTTCAAAATAAGAAATAAAATTGGGCTGGGGGTATAGCTCGAAGGTAGAATGCCTCTGGGCTCAATCCCCAGTACCACAAAAGAAAAAAAAATAGGGCTGGGGGTGTAGCTCGGAGATAAAATGCCCCTGGGCTCAATACCCAGTACCACACAAAACTAAATAAATAAAAATTCATCTGGGGCTGGGGAGGTAGCCAGTAGTAGAGCGACTGTGTTTCAAGCCTCAATACTGCAAAAAAAGAAGAAAAAGACAAAAATTCATCTGGATATTTTACTGTAAAGGAAAAGAAACATAAGTGTCTGAACATACAAGAAAGTCAGAAGTTTTAGGAGTTATAATAAAATAGAAACATCTTGGAAATTTTAACCAAAAAAAGCAAGAGCAGAGACAAAACTTTCACTTACCAGAGCTTCTACTGTACTGAGATCTTTGATTTTGTTTCCACTCAGATTGAGGTAGGTAAGATTTGGGCATTTTTCTGCCAGGACTTCCAAGCCTCCAGAAATTATATTGTCACTAAGTTCCAACTATATATTAAACATAAGAAGAAACAATGATGAAGGTTTAGGATAGTTCTATGATTTTACAAGTATACTCACTTGAGTGCACAAAGCCCTGAGGTCCATCCCCAGCACCAACATGAAGAGGGGGAGAAAAAATTACCATTCTCTCTGGCCTCCAGAGACAGCCACTAAAAAACTATTAATTCCCACATTCCCACCTACATCTGTCAAATGATACATCAGAACCCTGATACTCAACTTTGGTTCCAGTTGTGTTACATTTGGACTTTATGATTCAGAGAAAAATCTTTGGATTTTACATCTAAATTTGTGTCATAAAGTGATTGATTCCATTAATAAATTTAAATTTCTAAAAGCAATTCTTTTTTTTTTTTTTTTGCGGTACTGGGGATTGAACTCAGGGGCATTCTACCTCTGAGCTATACCCCCAGTCCTATTTTTTATTCTTTATTTTGAAACCGAGTCTCACTAAGTTGGCAAGGGCCTCACTAGGTAGCTGAGGCTGGCCGCGAACCCAGATCCTCCGGTCTCAGCCTCCTGAATGCTGGGATTACAAGCGTGCGCTACCACGCCCGGCATCATTTCTTGACCAAGAACTAGACTCACATAACCCTTGACATTGAAATCATGATGTTTGCACATTAATCTCAACTTACCTTTCGAAGTTTATTTAAGCTGGGAAGTTGGGCCAGCGAACTTAATTCCACGTTAGCCATACTCAGAAACTCTAGTTCTTTAAATGTGTCATTCAGGCCTTCAATTTCACCATTGACACACAGGCAATTATCAAGAACTAACTCTGTCACCTATAAAAGGGAACACAATAATGATTATTTGGTTTGCAATCTGTGTATCAACAGACCTGTGTCTTGACACTCTGAAAATGTGAATATTAAAAATGTCAAGAGCTAGCCGGGCGTGGTGGCACGCTTGTAATCCCAGCATTCGGGAGGCTGAGACCGGAGGATCCGGGTTCACGGCCAGCCTCAGCTACCTAGTGAGGCACTCCGCAACTTAGTGAGACTCGGTTTCAAAATAAAGAATAAAAAATAGGGCTGGGGGTGTAGCTCGGAGGTAGAATGCCCCTGAGTTCAATCCCCAGTACCGCAAAAAAAAAAAAAAA